>CAKNXH010056473.1:0-34708 GCA_932178445.1 Andricus quercusramuli
TATATATAATATATTTATTGGCGATCCTGTGACCCGTAACGCGTAACAAAATTGGCGATCCTGCCAGGATTGCGTCAACGATCCTTTAGAGAAGGAATCAAAGAGGCCCAATCATCGAAACGAACTTGGAAAGGAGGAATATAGAAACAAGAATTTTTACGAAAATTCGACAAAGGAACTAAGGATTCTACGGAGTTCAACGAAAAAGAAAAAGGAAGAGTTAATATTTCTACGGTAATTCGACTAGGAACTCTACGGAATTCCGAAAATTCAAAAGAAGAAATAGGAACTAAAAAAGGTAGACGAGAGAGTTCCACGGAACTCACCTCATGAAGGCTGCGGATCGACCTGCGGGCGACCCGAAAACCGGAGAAGTAAGATATTAAAAACTCAAAAGAAGAAAAAAATTTTAAAGAAGAAAAACAAAAATCCAAAAAGAAAAGTATTATTCGATTGTTAATAGTAGTGCCTGAACTAAGTAGGACACTATACTACGAAAAATAATCGAATAAGAAATTCTACGAAGAATTTATTGGGTACGCAACAAACCGCGGTAAAATCCTAGAGCCTGTGAAACAGCAGAAGAAGCCGAGAAAAATTAAAGCAGTAATCAACGCAGAACCACAGCGCAGTCAACGCCCAGGTATTGATTTCTTTGGAAGTCTACGGTCTCTAAAGAAAAGGTGCGAAACAAAAGAAGATATTGTAAGTAAAGAAGATTAATTATAAGTGCTAATTTTAAGTTCATAACCATTGGACAGTTTGGAGATATTTGCTGGCAAATTTTATGACTAAAAATGCTAAAATTTGCGCCGAATACTATCGAACTTCAGGCTTGCGACGATACACACGCTTACGGTAATGCCTGGCCTCTGTGTTCCTCAAAAAATAAAAACCTACTTTGAGTTTGTTTTCACGTGAAATCAGCCCTGTGAGACAATCTCATTGTTTGAACCGGGAAAAGTTGTCACGCAATTCAACAAGAAATTTGGAAAGGAAAAAGCAGCGAAGGATAGGTAAAGAAAATTTAGGCAATCTAAAGTTTGAGTATTATAGGATTTAAACTTAAAATAAAAAAAACTGGCATTTGAAAATTATTGAGAGAATAAGAATGACGCTACAAGAGTGGAACGATGGTCGTGGGGGTTAAGGCATAGGCTTTGGACCCACTCCGTCGGCTTGCGGGTTCGATTCCCGCCTCGCACTCTGGAAGAGTCTCGGTGGCCCATGCGGTGAACACTTGCCTAGCAAGGGAGTTGTTCATCTCCGGAGAGTCGTGGGACCGGTACCTCTAGAGAAAAAGGTTCTCTAAGTACTTAAGGCTGTTGCTCTTGGTGGTTCGGAACCCACCTTAAACTGTAGGTCCCCCTCCCACCACCAAGTAAGTGTGTGGGGGGTGTGTAAAGGAATAGGGAAGAGATACAAGAACAATGTAAACCCTTAGGGGACACATTAGAAGCTTCCATTCCATGACGCTACTGAGACAGACTCATCCGCGAACTCAGACTCGACGGACATTATCGATAAAATCAATAACCCTTTTTGTACCGCAAGTAATATGTCTCGAGGAACCTCCCCAATCAGATTCTCCCAATTCCCTACACTCATGACCACCAATGAATTGCTCAAAGTAATGATTGCTAGAATGGACGGAATGGATTCCACATTGAATCAAATTATAACTAACGTTAATGCCTTGGCAGGAGAAAACGATAGGCGTATGCCGGAGATTCAAAAAATTGGAAGGGCGGTAGGATTAAAGGCCGATAAAGTAACGGATAGTCATGAGATCACTAGGGATGAAAGCGAAAATGAAGAGAAGGATAAAGGGAGAACTCAAGCAGCAGAATCGCAAACAGTACGCGCACCGCATTTAATCAATAATCCTGCGTCCCTCAACTCGTCAACCACACCACCCACTAGAACACCCCACAATATGAATAGTCAAGATCGGGGTCAGGGTAATATTGATTTTATCCTGGTAAAAGACATTATAAGAACTGTAGAAACCTTAAAGGGTAACGATGACGTGGGAGTAAAAGATTTTTTCAAATCTGTGAAACGCGCGCGACTTCAGTGTGACAACCCTAATTTGCTTTTGGATTATATTCTAACTGAAAGAGTTATAGGTGATGCAAAAAGAGCAATGAGACACGTACGAGTAAACAATTACGAAGATTTATACGCGGCTTTAAGATCGAATCTCGACGTAACTACCTCGGTAGAATTATGCCGATCCAAATTAGAAAGCGTGCGTCTAGGATTATAAACTGTACAAATATATGGTCAAAGTTTTAGAAGTGTTTTTAATGAATTTACCTATGCCCTACAACCTGAGCATAGTTCAGGAAAAGAAAGAAAGATAGTATTAAAAATGGAAGAAAAGGCGGCTATTAAAAAATATGTAATGAACCTACGTGACGAAATTTCAAGCCAAGTAAGGCCAATGAAACCCGAAAATCTAAATGAAGCTTTACAGGAAGCATTGGAGGCAGAAATATGGATTAAGGAGAGAAATAAAAATAGAATAATAAAACCATTTAATAAAACTATAACTCAGTTTTCACGACCACAATTATTAACATCTACACCTAGACCTCAAGCGAATACCACACCATTCAAAGTATCAAACCAGAATATGCCTTTAGCAGATAGGTTAAAAAAGAAATGTTATAAATGTGGGAAGCTAGGACATTTAGCGACACAATGTTATACCAAACCTCAAAATTTTCAGAATACTGAAAACCCCAAACGACCACCTCAAACACAGGTGAGAGTAACAACGGATTCAGATTCTTCAGAGAACCAAGGAGAGGAAAATTGTTTAGAATATCAGGAAATAACACAAGAAGAAATTCAAGAACAGATAGATTACGAAGAGAATGCCGAATATCAGCAATATCTGGACGGTTGCAGTCCATACAAGGAAGAAGAGCCGATGGAAGAAAATACAGATTATTAGCAGAGTCTGGATCTTCACTTAATTTAATAAAGGAATCAGCTTTACCATTAAATCAACCGACGCATCAATTCATAAAAAACTTCGTAATGGGAAATGATAAACATCAATTGAATAGTGCAACACATCTTAATTACTTAGTAAAGAATCACCTTTTTCCATATAATCGAAGACAACTTTCCCTTACCAGAGGAAGGTATAATAGGTTTACCATTCTTCAATAAATTTGAAAGATATGCTCTTACTACAAATTATTTAATTTTGGAAAATAAAAAGCTACCATTGCATGATGACGGAGAATACATCTCACAACATTCAAGTTTAGTTTGTCAAATTAAAATAGAAGAACATAATCAAGACGTTTGGATAGAAAATCAAGAAGGAATATCGGATGGGATTTACCGAATAAAAAAAAAAAAATAACTTTACCAATCCGGGTAAAAATTATAAGTATGGGATTGATCAATCATTGACTTTCAGAAGTATAAAACATGTATGGTAAATGAGACGATCCCATACTTGAAGTATATTGAAATAGTATAGCTAAAGTCTAGCTCAAGTATAGCTGAAGTATTGATGAAGTATAGGTAAAGTATAGCTGAAGTATATATGAAGTATATGATATACTTCATCTATACTTAAGTATAGATAAAGTATAGGATATACTCCATCTATACTTCAGTATAGCTGAATCATAGGACATACTCAATCTATACTTGAGTATGGCCAAAGTATCTCATACAATATGTGTTCATTTATTTTTGAAGATATCATAGCAACGGGATAAAACATAATAAATCGTGAATGACAGATCGTCCGCAAATTGAAAAATTTCGTGATTTAAATAATTTCTTGAGAAAAGTATGCAACGAATATTGTTCGCGAGTGTAATGAAGAAGCTAGTTAATAAATTCTTCCATTTTTAACAAAATTCTTTCCATATTTATCTCACGAAATCTACTTCGGAGTTAAAATTCAACCGTTCATTTTTTCAACTAGATGGAGATTCCTTAAAGCAAGAAGATGTATATCATAAGATTCTTATATTCTTCTTACTATTTTCTATATGTGGGTAAGAGATCCAGTAATCTTTGATTCCTAACCATAACATTATTATTGCATGAAAAAATTTGACGAATTTATTATTTAGATAAAAGACATAATGTTATATTTTTGATAATATAAAGAATTTCTTAAGTTTTGCTAAATTTAGAAGTTGCAACAAATATATATTTTTTTCGTGTTGTGAAAATCATGATTCTGGATCTCTAATTTAATGTATTTCATGTGATCGATGTCATCATCAAGAATAAAACGCTTGTAATTATTTCGTTTTATCTCTTCATTCTATACCTACCTATACCATTATAGATATACCTACTATAGCCATACTTTCCCTATACTTTAGGCATACTTTATTTATACTCCTGAAATATTTGAGCTATACTTTACAGATATACATCAGCTATACTTCAGCTATACTTAAGATATACTTTAGCAATACTCTTTCTATACTTCGACTATACCTTGTTATACTTGAGCTAGATTTGAGCTATACATCCACCATACATAATTCAAATAGACATGAAGTATGGGATCGTCTCATATACCATACTTTTATTATACTATCTGAGAGACGACACCTATACGATTTCCCAGATGTTTTCCTAGATCAATCCCATACAAAATTTTTTTACCCGGGAATATTTAATTATAACACAAAACCCATAGAAGTACCAAAAACTACAAATTATGAAAAAATAATGGCAATTGAATCAAGGGATCAGATATATAATTTTAAAAAAAGAAAGCAGAATAGGATCAGAAAGATTAATTGAACTATTACAAATTTCAAAACTAGATCACATTGAAAATCAAATCAAAGAAGAAATCAAAAAAGTAATACTTAAATACAACGAAATATTTATTTTAGACACCGACCCACTACCGTGCATAACATTAACCGAACACAAAATCACCCTAAATTCAGGAAAATTAATGAACCTTAGATCACACCAATTACCCGAGAAACATAGAGAATTTGCTTCAGAAGAAACACAAAGACCATTAGACAATGGAATAATAAGACATTCACAATCACCGTTCAACTCACCATTATGGGTAGTCCCCAAAAAGGGAAACAATTGAGATTGGTAGTAGACTATAGACAGGTCAATAAAGATACGGATCAAGACGCTTACCCTCTTACAGTAATAGACGATATACTAGATCATGTAGGTCAAGCCAAATTCTTCTCCGCGTTTGACATGAGTGCTGGTTTTCATCAGATTCCCATGGAAGAAAAATCGAAAAAATATACAGCTTTCTCTACTACACAAGGACACTTCGAATATAATAGGATGCCCTTTGGATTGAAAAACGCCCCAGCTACATTCCAACGTATGATGGATTATGCGTTTAGAGGAGTTGTAGGCGAGAAATGTTTCATTTACATTGATGACATAGTGGTATTCGGTAAAACACTAGATGAACATAACAAGAACTTAATTGCAGTTTTTGGAAGAATCAAAAAATTAGGACTACGATTAGAACCACAAAAATATGAATACCTCAGACCGGAATTAGAATATTTAGGCCATTCAATAACAGAAAATGGAGTTAAACCTAACCCAGCAAAAACAGAAGCTATGCAACATTTTAAAACGCCAAATACGGTCAAAACAATACAATCATTTTTAGGACTCGCTGGATATTATAGAAAGTTTATAAAAAACTTTTCCACTATAGCTAAACCTTTAACCAACTTAATACGAAAGGATACAATATTCGACTGGCCACCCAGATGTCAAGAAAGCTTTAAAAAATTAAAAGAACTTTTATGCAATGCACCAGTACTCCGATTTCCAAATTTCAAAGAAGAATTTACACTCACAACAGACGCCTCGAATTAAGGATTAGGAGCAGTATTATCACAAAATGGACATCCTTGTTTATTTATCTCAAGAACATTAAATAAAGCAGAAGAGAATTATAGCACAACTGGAAAAGAATTATTAGCAATTGTTTGGGCAGTGAAAAGATTACGACAATATCTATTAGACCCAAGCTCGCGACTCTTACGATGGCGATTACGACTAGAGGAATAGAAATATGAAATAGAATATGTTAAAGGGAAAGAGAATAAAGGGGCAGACAGTCTCTCGGGATTATTTTCGCTACAAGATCAAGAAACAGATAGTGATTTGGATACGGAAAGTAATAGTAATGAACCCGCACTGGAAAAACCTGTGATTACCGAACAAAGGATATTAGGAGATAAGGAAAAGGTGAAAATTAAGGAACCATCAGAAGAAGAAGAAGACTAAGGAGAAGAAGAAGAAGAAGAAGAATAAGAGGAACAAGAAGATAATCAACTATATAAAGGATTTTTAGAATGGAAAGAAAACCCAGTAACGAATAATGGAGTTAAAATTAAACCAAACTCTGAAGGAAAACTTTGGAAATCAATAGACAAAACAGGCATGTCAGATTACAACGAGAAAATTTGGATACGCTATTTAGGATTATTGATAACAGAATTTAGAGATCGAGAATCAACAATAGTAAGATTGATTTTTGGTGACCCAACCTTTACACCAATTGAAAAGGAAACTCTTTTGGAAATACTACAATACATATCTAATTATTACCCTGAAATAGGATTTCATATATGTTTCAATAAAACCAGAGAATTAACTAAGAAGAAAAGAAAACCACCATTAAAGAAGCTCACGCTAACCACCTTGGCGAGAATAATACAATACAAAAAGCAAGAGAAATTGGTGAATGGAAGAATATGGATGAAGAAATTAAGAAATATGCAAAAGCATGCCTTATTTGCCAATTGCAAAAGACAACAAGAGTTACTAATCAAGCACAATCAATCATTCCAGACACACCTACTAACCCTAACGAAAAAATCGCATTAGATGTTTTTGGTCCACTGCCAGAAACAAAACTAGGTGCGTTTGGGCGTTACAGCAATAGGATTGATAACTATGTACGCTCTTTTGAAATGCGGAATATTAAAATATATAACGCGATGTATACCGAAGAAGATTATCCTTTTCTGTATAAAAAATAAAGTAGAAAATCAACCGAGTGTCGTAACTTATACAACAGGTGTAGAAGCAGTACAACCACAAGCGTCTTTATTGCGAACAGTAAATACGTAAAAGATTCATTTATAATTTCGAGGACGAAATAGTATCTAGAGAGGGGGGTGTTAGGAACCCAGCTTATAAGCGATATACTAATAATACTCCCTACATACTCATTATATGTATAATGTTAGAAATTGTAGTTGGAACGAGTACGTCATCCACTCCCGCTCCTTCTATCCTACAAGGTAAGCAAGAGGGGGAGATTTACGCGACAGGCTTCATACAACACTGTTCCTTGGAGTCCGGTCTCTAGTCGCGGGTGACCTTACGCGGGATACGGCACAGTTGCAGATGAAAGTTTCACCTCTGAATATTCTTTAGAGCTACTAATGTTCATAGAATGTTCTGAGGAACAGTGTTGATGGACCAGATGAAGTGATCCCAGAAGAACAGCCTTCTGCATCCGGCTTGCGATGGACCGAGCCTGACGGTGGAAAGCCGGGATTATGTTGAGTTGGCCAAGAAATGAAGGTTTCATACCACCAAGACAGCCAATTATGAGAACTACAAGATGGACTTTGTAGCCTTGGTACAGCCTGCTCAGCTCGAAAAGAAGTACTTGATATTTCGCCCGTTTTTCTTCCTCCTTTGCCGTGATGTTACCATCTCTTTACCAGCTCTTTAGACTTTGGAGGACAATATCAGGCTTCGTAGCACTGTTACGTTGAGTGGTGGAGAATGAGACATTCCAGTAGATCTTACACTGATCATTCTCCACAACGGACTTGAGTTCCTCCTGGGCGTATGGTAAGCCAGTTGTTAGATCAACACCATAGAAGTGCCTAAGATAATATAACGCTCGCGGTACACTATGGTGTCTATGACGGCGCCTTGACAGGCAGAAAGAAATTCCTCAGTCTCCGATCTCAATCCAGCAGACTTGAGAAATATGTTGGACAGACTCATTGATAGCTTTTTTCTACTTATAATGCCGTAGGAGTTACCATGAAGGGACTTTTCAGCATGCTCTCTTAGTAGCAGCGAATGTTCTGCTACCTGTACACGACTTTTAAGCACCAGATGTGTAAGTGATGCTAGGCCATGTGTAGTGTCGCTGGAACCAAATGGAAGACCAAGCTCCTCTGCGGCCCTATCTGCAGCACGGTATAGAAATGCCGCAGCGTTGACGACTTCATGTTGATGTACAAGTCGCATTAAAGAATCTGTGCTATCTAGAACCGAGCAGGCTGTAACCAGAACCGCTCTTCGGTGAAGACACTCCGAACTTAGCAAGCCTCTACCTTCCTTATCTCAGGGAAGGTATATTTGAGGTACAGAAGATCTAGGATGACGACTTCGATGGATTGTCATCATTTTGGGTATTTCGGTGAAGTTGTTTCAACTTATCGACGTTCCATTTTACTGCACCAAACGTGTACAACAGTAAAAAGACGGCCGGCATATTGCTTGCCTGAATCTTATTCTTTCCAGATAATTTAGAAGACCAAATTTTTTTGAGAATTTGGCGATACCTTCTCCTCAAGGGTCGCTTTTAACATACGCACAGCTTGAGTTTCCGCTTGCGGTATTCCAAGATATGTATATGTTTCTCTATAACCAAGATGTATAATTGTATTTCCGCCTATAAGTTGAACATTCAGATCGTCAAGCGGTTATGTAGTTTTTAGTCTTCCTTGGCGTAGGTGGACGCAGGCACGCTTGTATTTTGTAGTTGAGGTATTTCTGAAATCAGCATATAAAAATTAGATTACAAATCCCTAGAGTATATAATAAGTATAGGAATTTCATGGTCAAAGAGTGGGAGTAGAGAAGAGTGACAAAGGGGGGTGGCATCATTCTTAGTTAGGGGGGGGGGCGGGGTAGTAGATTTGTGGTGTACGTATCAATGCGCAGTAGAGATCTGTGAAGTATAAAGCTGCGCATTACACGACTGTGGTACATTAAGCTGCACAATATAGTCATGCAGTGTTCATGGATGCACAGTAGACACATGTGGTACATACAGCTGCGCAGTAGATACATGCGATATGTGAGAATGTGTAGTGGGTGCTTGTGAAACATGGAGCTGCCCAGTAGGTGTGTATAGGAAATAGAGTTACGTAGTACACTTTTGTTGTAAACTGGGCTGCGCAGTATAGCCCTGAAGTATTTAGGACTGTGCAATAGAGGCATAAAGTGATTAAGACTGCGCAACAGATTTCAATTATCTGTAGGGATGCGAACTATGTATTTATGGGGCATATAGCTGTACCGTAGGTACTTATTGAACATGCAACTGCGCAGTACGCTTTTGTGGTAAATTAGGATGCGCAGTAGAGTCCTCCGGTGTGAAGGGCTACACGGTGGTGATTTACGATATGTAAGGACGCGCAGTAAAATTTTGTAGCACTTAGAGCTGCGCATTATACACATATTGGACGTGAGGCTGCGCAGTTGCGACCTAAAATATACAGGGGTGCGCAGCAGAGATTTGTGAAACGCCAAACTGCGCCGTACACTTTTGTGGAGTATCATGCTGCGTGCCTTACACTGCTCATGGCAGCGCAATAGTGACATATTGTAATGAAGGCTGCGCAGTAGGTACCTACGATAGGTAGAGATGCGCAGTAGATAATAATGAGTCATAGCACTGCGCATTAGATATTTATGTGACATGGAGCTGCGTAGTAGATATTTACGCGACGCATTATGCTGCGCATTGCATACCTACGATATACATGGATACGCCGTAGGTAATAATGAGACATAAAGATGCGCAGTAGTTATTTATGGGGCATATAGCTGCGCAGAAGTTATTAATGAGACATGAAACTGCGCAGTAGCTATTTATGAGACATGGAGTTGTTCAGTAGTTATTTCTAGGACATATAGATGCACAGTAGTTATTGATGTAACATAGAGCTGCGCAGTAGAGATGTGCAGTAGTTATTTATGGTACATCGAACTGCGCAGTATACTTTCGTAATGAATTAGGCTGCGCAGTAGAGTTATTTAGTGTAGAATGCTACGCAGTAGAGACATATGGTAGGTAAGGCTACGCAGTAGATACTTACGATATACAGGGATACGCAGTAGGTATTTATAAAACATAGAGTTGCGCAGTAGGTATTTATGAGGAGTAGAGCTGCGCAGTATGTAGTTATTTATAGAGTATAGCACTGCACAGTGTATGTTTATAATGGATTATGCTGCGCAATATGAGGATGTGGTACATTAGGTCGCGCAGTATATATCTATATTGTCGACTCGGTAAAAACCCGGTGTATTCCGTGCTTTGAAATTTAGTTTCGGACGGCAGTCGCGAAGTGACGCGCGGGTAAAAGACGAGACGGAGCATGGAACCCAGGGGGTTCCGATCGCGTACCTGACTTCCGACGTAGGTGAGAAGTCGGCGTTGAATGCTAAAGATCCCGGGACGCGATTCGCCTTGTCCATCAAAGTATGTATGATTTTGGTAGGGTTTTTAGCTGAGTCCGTACCTCGAGCGTGGGACCTCCATCCCGGCTGGATGCACTCCGCGTGACCACTAATTGCTGATTTTTGAAAATTGTTGCAACTAAGACATTTGGAAGGCACATGTGCACTGTTGCTATGCATGCAGCTCACTTAAATTATTCCTTTAATATTCGGAATCAAAATCCTATACCTAATAAAGAGTATAGGTCTTTTCAGATTCAACTTTTTATTGTTGCAGATTCTGTTATAATGATTTTCCAGAAGAATGAAACCCATATTAGTAACTTAATGACTTCGATTCTTATTTCACCCCTGCTAATTGAAATCTTTTGATGCAATCTACTATCACTCAATCTATTGGCTTCGTGATCAATTAATGTTAAATTCATTTATTGTTTATTTCTAATCAATGAATGAATAAAGTTTTTGCCATGATTGTTCGGTTACAATTTACTTTATTCATCACTCGGAACCATCTGGCTTCCTATTCTGAATGCAATTTGGATTCGATCAATTGGTCAAAATATTCTATATCGATTCTAGTCTATCGTTAAAGCCTAAAGATTGTTATTTCAATTTATTAATAATTTTGAGCTTGTTTAGTTTTTAATTTCGTGAATGGGATAGTTCGTTGAAAGTTACCAAATTATCTATTTAACTTTTTGGTTTTTAACAACAATTGACTTTGTTATTTAACATTTAGTGGTGGCACGGATCGCTGCGAGTATCCGGAGAATATGAAATAGAAGGAGGTTCACGCTCGACGTGTTTCTTTTCTCCGCGTGTGGACGGTGTCGATGATAGTCGGTCTTCCCATACGCTTTACTATGTCTTCTACTTTTCTCTCTAATTCTCACTCACTCGGTACACGGTCCAGTGGTTGCTAGATGGTATAGGTATATTCCATTAGCTAAAACGGAGAGACAATCTGCCTGAAAACAAGATGGATTAATCATATTGCGTATAGGCATCGCTGATCTCGTTCTGTTAATAAGACAAACCCATTATCAGCGATGTTCACCGCAACACACGTATACAGATTTTCAGACATTGATTTAATTCTGAGCCTTTTTTTCTAACAATAAAAAATGTTCCATTTGTTTCAAAATTTACATCTCCATTTGAAAATTTGAGGTTTCAATAGAGTCGCTGATTTTTAGGCTCCTCAAAAATACCAAGACCGATATTTGGGCTCCTACCCTTAACGTCAAAATCAACCCGTTGACACCAAGCAGATGTGACGTCAAAAAATAATCTTTTTTAGACTTTCAGAACGTAAATAAAGTCTCTGATTTTTGTGCTCCTTAAAAATACCAACACAGATTTCTGGACTCCAACCCTTAACGTCAAAATCAGCCCGGTTGACACGACGCAGATATGACTTTGTCAAAAAAGATCTTTTTCAGAATTTCACAGTGTATATAGAATCTCTGATTCTCGGGCTCCTCAAAAATACCGACACTGATTTTTGGGCTCTAATCCTTAACGTTCAAAAGCAACCCCTTGACACCAAGCAGATGTGACTTTGTCAAAAAATAACCTTTTTTAGAATTTTACAGTGTCAATAGAGTGTCTCATTTTCAGGCTTCTCAAAAGTAACAGGACCGATATTTGGGCTCCAACCCTTAACGTCAAAATCAACCCCTTGACACCAAGAAGATATGACTTTGTGAAAAAATGACCTTTTTTTGAATTTCATAGTGTAAATAGAGTCTCTGATTCTTAGGCTTTCAAAAAATGCTCACACCGATTCTTGGGCTCCAACCCTTAACGTTCAAAATCAACCCCCTTGACACGACGCAGATATGACTTTGTCAAAAAATAACCTTTTTCAGAATTTTACAGTGTCAATAGAGTGTCTGATTTTTAGGCTCCTCAAAAGTAAAAAGACCGATATTCGGGCTCCAACCCTCAACGTCAAAATCAACCCCTTGACACCAAGAAGATATGACTTTGTCAAAAAATGACCTTTTTTAGAATTTCAAAGTTTAAATAGAGTCTCTGATTTTTAGGCTCTTAAAAAATGCCAACACTGATTTCTGGGCTCCAACCCCCTACGCTAAAATCAAACCCCTTGACACGACGCAGATATGACTTCGTCAAAACACGATCTTTTTTAGAATTTCACAGTGTATATAGAATCTCTTGACTTTTGGGCTCCTCAAAAATATCGAAAATGATTCCTGGGCTCCAACCCTTAACGCCAAAATCAACCCCCTTGACACGACGCAGATATGAATTTGTCAGAAAAAGATCTTTTTTAGAATTTTGCAGTATCAATAGCGTCTCTGATTTTTGGGCTTCTCAAAAATACCAACACCAATTTTTGAGCTCCAACCCTTAACGTCAAAAGCAACCCTCTGACACGACGCGGATATAACTTTGTCAAAAAAGATCTGCTTTAGAATTTTGCCGTGTCAATAGCGTCTCTGATTTTTGGGCTTCTCAAAAATACCAACACCGATTTTGGGGCTCCAACTCGTAACGTCAAAATCAACCCCTGACACGACGCGGATATAACTTTGCCAAAAAAAATCTTTTTTTAGAATATTACTGCGTAAATAGAATCGCCAATTTTTGGGCTCCTCAAAAATGGCCATTCTGATGGAAGTAAATGGAGTTTCTGACGTTTGTGACTCAGAATTTCATAGGGAGAAAAGATTCTCTGATTGTTGAGGTACTCCCATATTCGAATTCATAGATAGGCGTTTGATTTTTTAGATGTAGGTGTGGTTTCTGCAAACAAAAAATCAAGCATCCGTGTGCCCAAGAAATGCCCAACACTACTTTCTGTTTTGTTTTTTCCATATTTGGGTTTCCACTTTGGGGTTGTTTTTTTGTACATGGGGGTAGTTTTTAACAATTTTTTTTTGTACATTCGAGAACCCAATATAATCCAAAAATTATGATGAACTTTACATTTTTTATACTTTATTTTTACAAGAGGGTGTTTTTTTTGCAAATAGGGAATGGTTGTTTTATTTTTTTGCAGTGCGTTTGAGAGCCCAGAATAAGCCCAAATTTATGGTGTACTTTGTTCCTTCCTAGTTTTTGTTTTTATATAAGGGGTAGTTTTATTTTCGCTAGGGGTTGTTTTTGGAAATTGGTTGCTGGCGCGTTCAAGAACTCAAAAAACCCCACAATTCTGTTGTCTCTGATTTTCAATGTTTTCAAATTTTTATGTAGTGGAGGTGCTGGCTTGATTCAAGCCAGCTCCTCCACACAAAATTTGAAGTAAAAAAAAAAGTAGTGGAGCCCAAAAATCGGCAATGCAGCCCAAAAAAAACCCTAAATTTTGATTCGAGAAAGGGCTGGCAGGGTGGAGGGAGAACCTGTTAATAGACAGGAGTATTACCCAGGACTCGATCAGGTATCGACGCAATCTGTCCATGGCTTGGACTGACTATCGTAAGCAGAGCTGGGTAGTATTTGACAAAAATTGTATTTGTGGTACATTCCAAACTCCGAACATTGCCGCCCCGAGCATTGCCGTTTTCCCGATTTCTCGCTTGAGCGCTACCCCCACTTTAGCGTCGGTCGCGACCATTGCATTTCATAGCTAACGCTCCGAGGATTGCCAAGAACGAAACGGCCGAATCTGAAGTTTCTTTTTGGTCAAAATCTTGAAGTTTTTCAGTCAAACAAATTGTTCATTTTATTATACATATAAGAAATGAAATATGAGGAAAACTGTTCGTTATTCGAAATTATTTTTAATTCACTTAAAAAATATTGGCTATGATATAATATCAAATTTATGTACTATAAGGTATCAACGTTTCTTGCACAAATATTTTTGAATATAATACAATATCAAAGATAGCTAACTAATCAATTTTCATTTTACGTTCCGTCAAATATTTGAAGGCTTTGCATAAAGATGTTATGGATGAATGTTCAACATAAAATCTGAACGTTAAAACCTGAAGAAAACCATGGAAAATTATAAAATCGCGTTCAAAAGATATTAGATGTCTGATTTTAGCTCCTTTAATATGGATTTCTATGAGAAAACTGCTCGCAGTATTATTGCGCAGTAAAAAACGTGAGAAAGAGTGAAAGAATTTTTTCTTGAACATATTTTAGCTGTATCGGTTTTTGAATTTCCATTTTTCAAATGAACTAACAGCTATTCCCACTGCTGTAAAAAAAGCTTTTCATTGTTTTCTCACGTTTTTCATGTATTGTTATGATTAATACGATTACACGAGTGACATCAAATTGAGTTTATAATTGACAATACGATATTTAAGTTCATCTTTGTTTAAAAATAACAAGCAAGACGACACAGTAATTATTAAGGCACTGCACAAGATTCAATAGGTTACGTTAAAAGCGAGGTGAAATATTTGTCACTTTGACGCTTTGTTTAAATTTATTCTAAGAATCGAACATACCATAGCTAATGTTCGATTATCATGTTCTACAGACCTTCAAACTCGGGTTTATAACGAAACAATACAATTTGAATCACTTTTGTCCACATGTATCTACACTAGGTACATAATAGTTATTTGTGATACACGTGAGTAAAATAGGTGATTGTGTTCGAGTGTGAATTTTGTAGCATAAGCCGGAGGCTCGAAGCATGAGTCGGTGGTTAGCGCACGAGCGAAGTGAGTGCGACAACCTAGACGAGTGCTTCGAGTCCGAAAAATTTGTTAGGAGGAGGTAACGAAAAATACTAATTTTATATTACGTAGAGTGGAGTGAAGAAATTTTGTTGAGAAAAAAATGTTAACAAAAAAATTTTTGGAAAAATTTTTGTCGAAAAAATGTTTGAACACAAAATGTTCTGAAAGAATGTTGTGCAAAAAAATGTTTGAAAAAAAATTTGGTAAAAAAAAAATTTTGGCGTTTATGCTATTTTGTCCAGGGTGGGGGGGGGGGGGGGGCAACGAAACCCTGAATCAAAACTTCAATCATTAAAATATTTGTTCAAGTCAAATCTAAATTTATTTCAAGAAGATACCAAAACCAGTGTTTAAAGTTACCTATGCCAGTGTCTAATGTACCTCATCTCGAAAGTGCGCATGCGTAGCTTTTTCACCAGTGCCTAAAGTAAGCCATCTTCAAACTGCGCATGCGCGAAAATTGTTTCGCACACAGTCTGCTCAAAGAAGGTCCTTTAGGCACCATTTAGAAGCATGAAAACGTCAACTTTTGAGGTGGGTGTTGCAAAAAACGATTTTCGAGATCGATTTTTAACCTAACCGACGCGCGGCAATGCTCGGAGTTTGTCAGCTGCATTCTTCTCCTCCACGCATTCGAGTGTCACCGAGCTTAGAGTGGGGGTTTATGACTTCTTGGAATTATACCCCCTTTACAGCCCCGAAAACGGCAATGCTCGGAGTTTGGACTGTATCTGAAATACAAACTACATTCAGACAAAATACATTTGAAATACATCACGGGGAAATACAATTAGCTGATGTAGTTCAAATACAGCAACAAAATACACGTGAGTATTTTGAAATATTATTTGAAATACATGCAAGAATTGTATTTTGTAGTTGAGGTATTTTATGTATTTTCCTAAAAATACTTTCTAATATCAGCATATAAAAATTATATTACAAATCCCTAGAGTGTATAAAAAATATAGGAATTTTATGATCAAAGGGTGGACAGAGTAGGGAGAAAGAGAGAGGAGAAGATGATGATGATGAGAGGAGGGGTGGTAAGTGTACTTTAAGCTGCGCAGTAGAGTCATGTAATGGACAGGATGTGCAGTAGAGTCATATATTGTGCAGTGATGCACAGTAGAACCATGTGATGTGCAGTGATGTGCAGTGGATCCACGTATTGTGCAGTGATGTACAGTAGATCAATGTATTATGTACTGATGAGCAGTAGGTCCATGCATTGTGTACAGATGCACAGTATATCGATGCACTGTACAGTGTTGCACAGTGGAGACATGCACTGCGAAGTGCTGTTCAGTCAAAATATTTAATATAATGCGATGCGCAGTAGAGCCATGATATGTGCAGTGATGCACAGTAGAGTCGTGTCGCACGTTAGATCCATGCAATGTGCAGGCGTAGTATATACATGTACTGTACAACGATGCGCAGTAGAGACATGCCATGTATATGACTGCGCAGTTGAGGCATGTGATGTGAATCGCTGCACAGTAGACACGTGCAATGTGCAGGGATGTGCATTATAGACAGGCGATGTACAGCGCTGTGCAGTAGATATATACTCATGTTATGAATACAATTCGAACCAAGTATGTGATTGTCGAAACTAAAACTGAACCAATTAAATGGAAATGCAGAGAGATTAAGCAAGCCTAACTGGCCAGCTGAACCCTCTCCCAAGGTCACTCTGCAAGCCTAACTGGCCAGCGTGTGATCGGTTTCCCTTCAATTATATCAGAAAATAGGAGGTTAGGAAATAACTTGATTGGGCTCTTCCTTAGGGAATGTTTAGTTGGATCTGCAAGGGGGCTAGAAAAGCCTAACTGGCCAGTCGACGTCCTCTCCAAGGGTCAATTTGCAAGCCTAACTGGCCAGCGGTTGATCGGCGTCCAATTATCTGTTCTCTATGTGACTGTCTAATTCGGGTTATTACAACCTGTAGTAGAAGGAGCGTTCTGAGCTGTCGGTATCTTACAGCTCAGCTTCCATGACATCAATAGAATTGTTTCGAGTTCTATTTATGTTAATAAATACAATTTGAATCAATTCTGTGATTTTGGGGACCTAAATTTGAACTAATTAATTGGAAATGCAGAGAGATTAAGCAAGCCTAACTGGCCAGCTGAACCCTCTCCCAAGGACCACTTGTTGGGTGTATTCGTGATGGAAGAATAAGTTGAATGCTCGACGAACGAATTAAACCAGAGCTTGAACCGAGCAGTAAATTGTAAATTGTATATTATATATAGTAAATTGTATATTATTATTATTATTATTATTATAACATTGTTATTATTGTTGTATATAATTATATTTGTTCGTTCAATGCCTGTGCTGAACTACTTTATTATGTGTATGCTACAGGCGTAGTGTGAACAGTATTTTATCACAAGTATAACATTCGTCGAACTAAGTTTTCGCTTGCAAGGCTTATATGACATCATGTTATCAGTTTACCTTGAAAATAATTGCTCCCGTTAAATAATAATCGCTTACAATTCCGGGTTGGTGAATCCACTGATTCTTGAATTCAACTAGCTTTGGTAAATCCTATATTATGGTCTGGAAGATAGGTATTAACTGCTAGAGGTTTCACAATGCCCCCGTTCAGCAACGAGCCTCCGGTTTTCAATGAGTCAACGGGAATAACTAGCAAGCTCCGTGCTTCCGAAGGAGAAACGTCCGATTAAATTTCCTTGATAGTTCCTCGTGTTTAAACATCTAATCACCAGTAGATTCAAAAATCCATAAATGAATCGTCCAAGAAAGGGGTTGAGCTTTATACAGGCGCCAGCCGACATAGAATTGAGGGCTATCGAAAGTTATATCGATAAGGAATTTTTAGTGACAAACTACTTTCTCTTCAAGGGTCTTAGAATAGAGAAAACTATCTCGGTACGACCCTGAATAGCGCGTATTGGTGACCTCGTGGGTCCCCCCATTCCAGTTTCCAGGGTGTCCCTTCTTGTAAAACTGAATAATCGGATGGTAAGGGAAACTTTTCAAGTTCTGCCGCAACTTAATCCAAATTGTGTAATTGGGTGACGCTTGTTTCATAGAACTCATTAAAAACATGCCAGGGTAAACTTGCTCTCAATTCTGAATATTGGAAGCAATTCTCTGAAAGGTGACTCCTTTGTGGACTCAAATGCCTCCAATCTTAGACATATAAAATAACGTATACTATAAACGTGAGACATGCCAACACCGGGAGAGGAACACGAGAACAGTCTCACTCGCATCGATAACTCAAAACGAGCCAATATGATGGATATGAGTGCCGCGATGACCACCGCGTTGGAGGGTATAACCCTCCAGCAAAGTACGTTCCACATATCAACTTTCGATGGGAAGGTCCCCCCCCCCCCCCCTTAAAGGAGTTCCTACAGGATATAGAGAACGGTTCGGTCTACGTCACAGAAGCAACTGAACCGTCTTTTATAAAAATCGTCCTGAGTAAACTTAAGGGCATTGCGCGAGAGAGTGTTCGACATAAGCAATTTCAAACGCTTAAGGCACTCACCTCACATCTTAAGAAATGTTTCGCTCCCACTAAGAAGTACCAGTGGTACTTCGAGGCAATCGCAAACCTGCGCATGCATCAAAACGAGAGTGTAAGCGATTATTAGGATAGGAGTTTAGGGCTTATCAGTGGAGCGAAGCATTCATTAGAAGAAAAGTATTCGGGTGCCGACAACAATGCGTCTATGATGATGAAGCCCCTCATCGATTGTGCTCGGGATGCCTATGTTCGTGGATTACCTGGGGATATGTCAACATTCGTGGACACCAGGAATCCAAAAGAAATACACGAAGCTTACGAACACGCGTTGCACGTAGAGGAACGGCAAAGGTATGCAGAAAAAACGAAGGCGACATCGGTGTCGGCCTATCACATCTCAAAACAAGAGCAACATCCTGAAAGGGCACGATCACCTAGCCCCTATACAAAACTAATGGAGGGTGTTGGCAAGGCCAAGCGTCAAGAACAGCCTTTCGGGCGAACCGTCCTGCCGAACTCCCCCATTCCCTACCCACCTCTACCTCATCCACCTTTCCCTACACTTCCCATGTATCAAAACTTATATGCAACGCCATATACTTATCCACCTATGTATCCGCCGGATTATGGGTACCCCTACCCTATGCAATACCCGCCTCCATTATCTGGTACAGCTAACCATACATCATAGACGACAGCTGCATCTCCTGCTGCAGCAAGGCTGGTGTCGCCAAAACCTACGCTTTAAACTATCAACAGACCCGTCGTACGGACGCGACTGCGAGTCCTGTTCTCAAGGAGCGTCCCAAAACAGTCCAGTTCTTGGAACACCCCAGCGAATCCTCCGAAGTGGATGTCAACAAAAAGACTCTCCTGTAGTACGATTAACTGCACCCGAGTTTCGTGGGGGAAAGGCTTCATTTGTAGTAGATCCGGGGGCCGATGTAAACTTGATCAAGCTTAAGGCGCTGCAAGGCGATATAATTGTAGGCGATGATCCGATCCAGGTATCTGGTATAACATTGGAGGTCGTAGATACACACGGAACGGTGTGGGTGCAACTAATCAATAGGCGAGTTGAGTTCAATGTTGTTCTCAACAACTTCCCCATATCAGCCGAAGGCATAATTGGGCGTGCTTACTAACGTCAGGAGCAGGTTCAACTTTCTTTCCGGCAAAATTTCCTTGTCATAATATCGGATCCTATCACCCTGATTTCATTCGTCGATTCTGAATCCAGACAAGCACGACGAAATCTGAAGCCGGAGATTAAGCCATTCGCTCGTACTTTGAAATTGCAATCACGCATAAAGCAGACTGTCGCCATCAAGGTTAAAAACACGGAGCTGTCAGAAGGATATTTGCCGCGAATCGAAACCCTCGATGGCGTGTACGTTGGCGATGGGGTGGTAAGGAACCACGATGGTGTATGCTATTCGTATGCTTACAACATTACAGACGAAGACGTGGAGTTGGAATTACCACCTCAGGAACTTATTCCATTTGAGTACTGTGAGTTTCCGGGTACAACTCCCGAAGAGTCCGATCCCGAGAACCATGATGACACCAAGGAAGGACACAATCCGACTACTCGATTGGAGAAGGTAATCAAGAGCCTTCACTTGAGCCACCTTAACGACCCTGATAAGGAATTGGTGTTGGGATGGGTTAAGGACTTTTGGGATATATTCCACATCAATGGAGAAAAGCTTACCGTAACGAATAAGGTGCAGCATAGGAAAACAGTTCCGCCATGCGCCGGACGCTCAAAAGCAGATAAATACACAGATTGACAAACAACTCAAGAGTGGGGTGATTGGACCATCTAAATCCCCCTACAGTTCACCTGTCGTGATCATTGCAAACAAATTGGGTGCGTCAGGAGTACGGAAATACCGTGTGGTCATCAACTACCGCGCATTAAATGAGCAAGTTATAGGGGATGCGTATCCCCTACCCAATATTACCGACATTCTAGACTGATTTTGAAAAGCCCAATATTTTTGGGTTTTTGACCTCGCCAGCGGGTATCATCAAGTAGAAACCCACCCAGACGACAGGGCTAAAACTGCGTTTTCGACAGCGAGAGGGCATTTTGAATATAACCGGATGCCCATGGGGATAAAGAATGCTCTCGCAACATTTCAACGGTTAATGGACTACGTCCTAAAAGGGATGTTGGGATCAGAAGCATTCGTTTATCTCGATGATATTGTCATCTATTCTGGAACATTAGAAGAACATGACAAGAAGGCTCGAAGACTGTTCAAGCGGCTGTGAGATGCCAACTTAAAGCTTCAACCGGACAAGTGCGAATTCTTGCATCCAGAGGTTGCCTATCTGGGACACATCATTGGACGCAATGGCGTGAAGCCTAACCCAGCAAAAATCTCGGCGATTAAGGAGTTCCCTAGGCCAAAAGCAGTGCGGGCCGTGAGGCAGTTTCTTGGCTTGTCAGGGTACTATCGGCGATTCGTAGAGAACTATGCCAAATTGGCCAAACCCTTAGCAGATCTACTAAAAAAGGAAGACAAGTTTGTCTGGACACCGGAACAAGAAGAAAGTTTCGTTAGACTACGTGACTACCTTTGCCAAGAGCCGATACTAATATACCCGGATTACACGAAAAAGTTTAAGTTGACTACGGATGCTTCCGAGTATACCGTGGGTGCCGTGCTCACCCAAGAGATAGAGAAGGTAGATATGCCAGTTGCCTATTACTCTAAAATACTAACAAGTATTGAACAGCGATACGACATGACTAAGAAGGAGTGTCTCGCGGTTACTTACGCAGTACTAAACTTTAGACCGTATCTCTATAGGCGCGAATTCATACTAGCGTATGATCACGAACCCGTTTATTGGATCACATATGTTGACAATCCGGGTCCAAGGCTCATTTGATGGAGATATAGACTCAAGGATTATCAATACGTCTTTGAGTATAAGAAGGAAAAACTTAATAGGGGTGTGGAAGCCTTGTCGGGAAACCCCGTGGAGCTCGAGAGACATTCGTATACGAATGATACCGGGAACCTAAAGGCTGCTGAGTTTAACCCGGTCTCTGTCAATACCTCGACGGAAGCTATGGATGGTGTCGATCCCAGAAGTAATGCCGATTCCAGCAACCCTCACCAGGACGAGGAAGGTGCATTACAGCGGACGCGGATACCTCCTGCACATCGACATCGCGCCCTGTCGTTGAAATCCACATTGACCAAGGTTACTGAAGACAGTAGGGACCCCGCAAGCACAACAACCCACTTGTCATGGCAGCAAACTGTGCAGGCCGCTCAAGAAGAAGGGAATGCCATAGGCCCAGAATCAGGGGCTCACTCCTTACCATCGAGAAGTACCCGAGGTGAAACGACACAAATACCGGTACCAGGCAAGAAAAGGGGAAGGCCTGCGGTGAGAAAGCCCATTCTAAAGAAATGGACACAAACCTCCGAAGTGCAGCCAAACTTGCGCAAGGAAGTCATATCTCACCGCCGTCCACGGTTACTAGGGACCTCGGAATTCGAAGACTCCAACGAAACCTACAAGCCACAGCCGCATTATAAGGCTCCAATGCTAGATCAAAGCAGCATCGCCAGCCGACTACGGTCGCGACCGCGTATGACGGGAGGATCTACAAAGACAGCGTCCAGCCATGACAATTCATCCTCTGATGATGCATCCTCAGAGGAGAGCGAGGATTCTAATCCATCAGTCTACAGAAAGGATTATAGCTCGCTCCCCAGCATCGAACCTACGCTGGTGCACCCTGCTGAAAATGTAGCAATTAAAAGTGCCCGCCTTGCCTACCCAACCCATATTTCCCTGCTCTGTGCAATAGGCCAACTGAGGTGTACATAGACGGCGCTTGTGCTCATGACGAAAAAGGAGAGCCGAAAGGGGGCGTGGGAGGCTGGTTTGGTCAAGACCACCCCTGGAACGTATCAAAACCAGCCCAGGGTCGTCAAGCAAATAACTCCGCGGAAATCCAAGCTGCAACCGCCGCTGCCCAAAAAGCGCTCGAAAACGGAATAACCAAGCTTAACATCTTCACCGATTCGAAGTTCCTCATAGATAGTTGTACCAAGTGGATGCCCACGTGGGAGACCAACGGGTAGAAAACGGCGGAGGGGAAACCTGTTATCAACAAAACCGAGTTCACGGAACTGCGTGAAACTTTGGCACCTCTAGATGTGACTTGGCATCATGTACCAAGCCACCAGGGGGTAGTAGGTAACGAAGCAGCTGACGAGCTCGCACGCGCTGGAATCACGCGAACGGATAGAACCTCCAGTGTGCTTGAAATTAGCACTTTCCAAAGAAACCAAGATGAAGAAGAATTTACCGAAAAACCCCTCAGAGGCATAATTGATGTTAGCCCAAACCGGACCAGCAGTGAGTACAGCGACAGCAACGACGACGGGGACCAAGACGAGAAAACCAAGGACTTCTCTAGCAGAGCTACCTTTGGAGCTGAGTTACAGAAGTCCATAGCTGAGTTCGATCAGTCTATGGCTGGGCATCAGTCATACTTTTGGGACCAAGAAGGGTTAAATCAACCTGCTCGTCCTGATGCCGGCCGATCCGAAATCACGGCAGTGTCTGAAGGAGAAAAAGATCAGGACCTAAAAGATCAGGACCTGTTACTCCACTTGGAAAGCATGAATCCTTGTACAGGACTGGATTATCCTCTTCCTGAAAGGGTAACTAAGTTTTTGGAATCACTCCAGAGTCATCTTCAGCAACGCAACCAAGCTGAGCAAAAGGATCCTATATCAGAGCCCTCAGAAGGGCTAAAGGATCGGGTACCCTTCGAACCGGAGAAAGAACATCAAAAGAATACAGTATGCTTTAGGGGTACACCAGAGATGGAGGACTCTCCCATCATTGGGCAACCACCACACAGAGGTAGCACTGCGGCGAACTTTCGCACGCCGCAGCCCTGTGGCCCTCTTTGCCACATCTCCAACATGACCTCGAGCGGTCTGGGCCATCGCAACACGCTGCCATATAGCCGAAGCCCGGGCAGCGGTAGCACCGAAGCCTTTCCGCCTTTTTATGTACACGACAGGACACCCACCCCACCTTCAGATGTCCTGTGTGTACCAACCTCGCGGCCAGTTCCTCGGCCAGCTCAACGAAAGCCTTCAGGTTGCCCCTGAAGGGTTTTCTCGTGAGCCTGACCTTCACTTCTCCAGCACCCCGACTTCCGAAGTGGCTTCTAACGGACGCGTTGACTTCACCGGCCTCCGTTGTTCAGGTCCTCGATCTCGGTATGGAGTACGAGCTCGCGCACAGTACCCCTCAACCCAACAGCCATTTCTGGTATGCTGGTATGACGTCGGCATAGCATTAGACCCTCAGCCGGTTTGATAAGAACCGCCTCCGGTCGAGCTCGTGTCCGCACCTTTTTCCTTGCCTGCTCCCTGATGTTAATGTCAGGCCTGTCCTCTCTGTCTGTCTTCTTCGGGATCGAGGACGCTGCTGTTGCAGCGTGCGTCCTCGGCTTCTTTTTCTTCGGTTTAGAAGATCCTGCCTCAATGGAGCTCAGGGTGGACTCTCGTTCGCGCTTCCGGGCAGGAGTTTCCATTGCTTCTTCTGTCTGGGTCCCTGTTTGACTGGTTTCTTTCACCGCTTTATTTCTCTTTTTAGCAACCGCCTTTTCCTTTTGTTTTGCAGCAGCTTCCGCTACAAAATCCTTTATAGCCTGACTGTAGGATTCTTCGGCGTAGCGCAATTTGCGTGCCAGCTCGTTCATTAGGTCAATTGCCTCCTCCACTTTGTTCATAATAGGATTAAACGTATTTCGCCTGGTATCGCTAAATTCCTGCATCTTGCACAGTACACCAGATAGTTCGGCAAATTTTTGTTTACCCTCCTTCATCCCTTTCACCGCGTCCACATAAGCCCCCTGAGTGATGTCGAGTTCCCACACATCATCAGACTCTCCTTCAGACTCCTCAGATCCACTTCGATTCAAATTTTGTACATCATCCATTTAAATTCTCACGAGTAGCTAGGGAAATAAAGATCCACCCCCGCATAGCCCCGCATGCGGGGGTAAGGTCTGTATACTCTAGAAGACGACCTGGTATCCAAGAGACACCGTTTGAGACACCACACCCCTGGTGCCATGCAGCCTTCGGCACGGTGGATTAACGCCTTAGCTTGGAGGTTCTTCCTTCATTACCATCCCTGGACCCTTGCCTGCGACTGCTTATTGAGCAGTGTAACCGTATTCAGCAGAAACCCTCGGTACAGGGCCGCAACAGAAAGCGGTCGTGGTTTTTTCTCGTTGTGTCCTTCACCCAGTCTGTTTGGTCCGCACGGCCTATTTTATTTCAGCCCTACCCTCTGTTTCCAGCGAGCATTCCCCTATCCGCCACCCTGGGACGCGTTACGTATGGCGCCTTAATTGTGATCCAAAAAAAGGCATTTTGATGATGTTGATTGGGGAGCCGTTAAACACGGCCTCAAAAATCTGAAAGCAGCATTGACCCGAGACCAGCACGGAACATGTCGCATGGCCAGTTCAAGCGACTTGTTAGGTAACGTATCACACAACAAGTTGACTGAATTGCTAGCCGACGTATTTCAGGATGGTCCACCCACCATAACGATCTGTCATGGAAAAGTAGAAGTCCCACCAGAGGAATCTCGGCAGCAACTAATTTCTGAATACCATAACAATCTTCTGAGCGGGCACAAAGGGGTAACTAAAACATACCGGCGTCTCCGAGAGCGATATGTGTGGCCGGGCATGCGAAAAGATGTGACTAATTATATTCGAGATTGTAATAGTTGTCTCGAAAACAAAGTAATACGGGCCCGTACACGTGAGTCCATGGTTATTACGGGCACCCCCTTGGGAGTCTTCGATAGGGTCTCTCTTGGCACCGTTGGCAAACTAGCGACCACCCCTCATGGTAATAGACACATTGTCACCATGCAGGACAATTTTTCCAAGCTGTGCGTCGCAGTAACGATCCCAGACTTGAAAACGAACACTGTGGCTCATGCCGTGGCCAAGAATCTATTTGCACAATATGGAGCTCCCCGCTGCATCCTCCCGGTCCGCGGAAGCTGGAGAAGATATTCGGGGTTAAGCAATTAACCACGTCGGGGTATCGTCCCCAGACCAACGGCTCACGAGAACGCAGTCACGTAGTTTTGACAGATTATGTAAAACATTACGCCAATGACTACGACGACTGGGACCGGCTGTTGCCTTTCGCAATGTTTGCATACACCACCTCTGTCCATGAATCAACGAATTTCACCCCGTTTGAATTACTCTATAGACATGTCGCGCGAATGCCCAGTTCGTTCCCTCCTGCAGAAAAATTGGAAACCTATGGATCCTATCTTCGAGACCTGATAGTCCGTTTAACGGAAATTCAAAAGATAGCAGCACGAAATATGATATCGGCAAAAGAGCGCTCAAAATTAAGCTACGATAAGAAATCCCGACCGCTGAATGCCAAGATCGGAGACCGAGTGATTGTTTTCAAGGACGTACGCCAGAATAAGTTCGACAAACGAGCCACTGAAACTTATACCATTGTGGGCTTTACTGAGAATCATAATGTAATTCTCGAAGCCGACGATGGTACAAGGTTCACAAAGCACGCGGACAAGCTCTTGGTTGCTCACTGTTAAGTGCGTTATCCCGTTATAAAAAGTATATATATATATATACACATATATATATATATATATATATATATGTGTGTGTGTGTGTGTGTGTGTGTTTGTGTATGTATATGTGTATATGTATGTGTGTATACATATATATGTATGTGTGTGTGCATGTGTTTGGGTGTATATGTATAGATATGTATGTATGTTTGTGTGGGTGTAGCCATTAATGTTTCGTCGTCGTTCAAGCATTGACTCTTAATTCACTTCAACAGATTTGTTCAATCAGTGTATATGTTGCCTAGCGCGAACAGTAATAATGTACATGCACGGTCGTCAGCTTACTTCGCTGGTCCTCGCCATCTCGTGGATCAGTTCTACAATAGCAGAGAGTACCTACGAGCATCTTCAGTTCAAGGGGAGGTGCGGGTGAGGGCTACTAACTGGCGAATTAACACTTTCCTGCATGTTAGAAAGATCCACAGTTTCTTGAACCACTATCAAACTAAGGTCAAGACATTACACAAATATTGTCAACCTACGCTGAAAGAGGAATGCAACTGTACCATTAACAATTACAATCTCCAGCCTAAATTAGACGCAGCCGTTCGGTTGGAGGACATCATTCGACAGGAGTTTGAAGAGCAAACTCGGCACTCAACTAGGAAATTACCCCTCAACCTACATTCTGCTATGAGGTCAAGAAGAGCGACACCGATGTTGGGATTCCTCGGTGGATTGGTTGGTCCAGTGGCAGGGCTGATCACATATGATGATGGCCAGATTATGAACTCTAAGATCAACGATCTTAACCAGGCCCAAGCTAACCTATCACATTTGGTGGGGCAACAAACCCACTCAGTGCGGTCTCAACTTGAGCACGAACATCAACTCACGACGAAACTAGAGGCTCAAAAAAACTGGCTAAAATTAAAACTGTTATCAACGATAGCTCAGGTGAACCAAATAGCCAAATCTGCTGATCGAATCACTTATGACCGAGCGTTAACTCAAAATCTCCATTCCATCGAACAAGCAATAGACGGTTATCTGCATTCGGCCCACCAACTGTTGGACGCGATACAAAAAGCACGGAAAGGAAAACTGCATCCGTCACTTCTCACTTCACAACAACTGGAGCCCATATTTCGGGACTTCCAGGACCATGTTCCCAAGGTATCCTTCCCAGTATCAGGCCCGCATATCAGTGTATACAAGTTGGCTCAACTGGCTACTATCACCATCTTCTCCGAAAATGGTACTCTTCAAGTTATAATGGACATTCCATTGATAGATAAGACGGAGTACACTCTCTACGAAATACATAGTTTACCCGTTCATCAGCCTATTTTGGGAAACGGCATCAGCACAGCGTATGTTCGATCACCATTCACGCATATAGCCCTAGAGGAAAACAAACACACCTATATGCTACTAACCAGAGAAGATCGTCGAAATTGCAAGAACAACGTGGACTATGTCCTATGTAATGGCCTCCTGCCTATCTACGAGGCAACTCAACCGTCGTGTGAACTCCAACTGCTACTCAACCCAACCAATCAGGTTATACCATCACTCAACGGTTGGATTTATTCTACCATGAGTCAATTGGACGCAGAGATACGTTGCTTCAAAGTAACCAGCGTAAGAATAAGGTTACAAGGAGTAGGATTGGTCCGACTTTCACCCGGATGTACTCTAATGATAGCATTAGTAACATTGCCCGGATTGGAACCCCTCGCCGGGACAACCATCAACATTTACGAACCCACTGTTCATTTGGACTTGACCAAAATATCAAATACATTACTCCAACTCGCAACTATAGGACCCAACACTCACTCTGCCATAGGAACATCGTTGGTGAATCAAAATGACCCCATATACCAGGAGGGTATATGGGGTCAACCCAGTCAACCTTAATACATGGCTCCTATGCGGGTATAGGATTGCTGGCTTTACTGATCCTGTTGTATCTTGGTCATTCTAAAGTACTGACTATGGGAGTTATATGCTGGACTTGTATACAGCGGAAGCGAATATCAAACGACAACCCGGGATCAACAAGACATGTGCTGTCATCACCCCAAATGCATCTCTCGGTACTTTCATCAGTGGATGAACCAATGGAATCTCTACCACCCTTGAGAGAGACGGGAGAATGCTTCTTCGGACATTAACCCTGTTTCTGCGCCGCGAGTTCAATTACCAGTGCAGGCTCATCAACCAGCATAAGTGAGTGTTATGTGCTGTGAAAAAGGGAACGAATTCCCAGTCAAAATGTGTCAGTGGTTAGTGGAATGAGGATGGGTTATGCTGAATGGTTATTTTCTCTATTGTAAAGGAGGAAAAAACGATGAACTATATTATAGGACACTAAGGAGTAAATTTTCTTGGAGACATTAAATAGATTAAGTTAAACTGAGAGCTTTAAGGAGCAAGAAAAAAAAATAATAAAAAAAATAAAAATAAAAAAAATTGCCGGGGAAAACAATGTGCTTATCTGATGCATTGGCGAATGTTCGTATTAGGCTAAGTCAAATAGCAAGCTGACGACGAGACGATCTCCCTGGACACTGATAACAATCGGGGACGATAGTTTACATTCCAGGGCGGGTTTGTTGCGGTGGACATCGCTGATAATGGGTTTGACTTATTAACAGAACGAGATCAGCGGTGCCTACACGCAATATGACTAATCCATCTTGTGCCCAGGCAGATTGCCTCTCTGTTTTAGCTAATAGAATATACCTATACCATCTAGCAACCACTGGACCGTGTACCGAGTGAGTGAGAGCTAGAGAGAAAAGTAGAAGACATAGTAAAGCGTACGGGAACACCGACTATCATCGACACCGTCCACACGCGGAGAAAAGCAACACGTCGAGCGTGAACCTCCTTCTATTTCATATTCTCAGGATACTCGTAGCGATCCGTGCCACCACTAAATTTTAAATAAGAAAGTCAATTGTTGTTAAAAACCAAAAAGTTATATAGGTAATTTTTTTAGCTTTCAACGAACTATCCCATTCACGAAATTAAAAACTAAACAAGCTCAAAATTATTAATAAATTAAAATAACAATCTTTAGGCTTTAACGATAGACTAGAATCGATATAGAATATTTTGACCAATTGATCGAATCCAAATTGCATTCAGAATAGGAAGCCAGATGGTTCCGAGTGATGAATAAAGTAAATTGTAACCGATCAATCATGGCAAAAACTTTACTCATTCATTGATTAGAAATAATCAATAAATGAATTTAACATTAATTGATCACGAAGCCAATAGATTGAGTGATAGTAGATTGCGTCAAAAGATTTAAATTCGCAAGGGTGAGATAAGAATCAAAATCATTAAGTTACCAATCTGGGTTTCATTGTTCTGGAAAATCATTATAACAGAATTTGCAACAATAAAAAGTTAAATCTGAAAAGACCTATACTCTTTATCAGGTATACGATTTTGATTCCGAATATTAAAGGAATAATTTGAATGAGCTGCATGCATAGCAACAGTGCACGTGTGCCTTCCAAATGTCTTAGTTGCAACAATTTTCAAAAATCAGCAATTAGTGGTCACGCGGAGTGCATCCGGCCGGGATGGAGGTCCCACGCTCGAGGTGCGGACTCAGCTAAAAACCCTACTAAAATCATACATACTTTGATGGACGAGGCGAAAGGCGTCCCGGTATCTTTAGGATTCAACGCCGACTTCTCACCCACGTCGGAAGTCAGGTACGCGATCGGAACCCCCTGGGTTCTATGCTCCGTCTCGTCTTTTAGCCGCGCGTCACTTCGCGATTGCCGTCCGAAACTAAATTTCAAAGCACGGAATACACCGGGTTTTTACAGAGTCGACAATAGAGTGAAAATCAAAATTTCTTTGTGCACGCGGAGTTTAGTGAATTCTCAAATAAGAGAATGCAAAAAGGACTAGAAAGTCAGAAGGCTTGGTGTGTGTTGGTCTCCCCTACTGAGACCACAACGGCAGGGGGAAACCAATAACGACACTCCGACACTTAAACATCTACATAGGAATTAATCAAAATTATTATGTGGAAAGTGTCAAGGTTCGGGCGGCACGCGAGTGTGACATGTGTGTAGTGCAAAGACGCAAGGCAGTTCCAGGAAATCCAGAAGGATTCATCTAACAAGGTCTGTAAGCATAATTGTGTTTGGGAAGGGATTATTTGCTCTCTCTCTCTCTCCCGCTGTCCCTCGCTCGGTACTTCGGCCCTTTTCCGATTATGGGAAAATTATAATTATTCTCGACTTTAATAAACCTATGTAATCAAGTTGAAACCTACATTAATTATTGATACCCCGACCCTATTCCACCACTAACGAGTAATAAGTGAGGAACTTCTCGAAGGAAGTTCACGGATCCACCACAAAATTAAATTAAACAAGCTAATTCGATTAGCTTGGTCTGTCGTACCTCCGACTTACCAGCGAGGTCTTGTGGCACTCTACCAACTTTATCCCCAAATTTTAACGCCAAATATATTAATTAATTAATTAAGTAATTACGTAAAAGCTGGTTCGTAACACGTGATAGAAAGTTTTCCTAAAGGTGAACAATTTCTTGTACGGAATTGTAAATTTTGTGAAAAGCAGAAAAATCTTCGTTGTGCCCGTTTCTAGGAAACCATGAAGTGCGCTTTCTTGCTGCCCGCTTCACGAACTGATTTTTAGATATATTTCTTTAATTTTTGCTCCTAGATGGTCAAAAATATCAGAAAAGAGCAGAAGATTTTTTTGTAGAACTTTTCTAAATCTGTAAACTTGGATGTGAATTTTGTGAATCCTGAATACCTACTATGGTTCGGAAAATGCGGCAGTCTGAGAAAAATTCTGTCACTTCTTGAGAATTCGCAGGTGATCTTCGAATGATTGTATAAATCAAAAAGAAAATTTTTGATTAAATTCTTAAATACTATTTCTTTCATTGCCATCATAGAATTATTCATCAAAATTCAAAACCATGCTGACACTCTAAGTTTGACCTCTCTGTTTAATTTAAATGGAAATTGGTCACCTAAGAAACTTTACCTGGCGCGAATGATAAGAAATTCACATACAGACATAATTGCAGTTTAATCTTCAAGGTGGCGACACTGACGTAAAGGAAAATGATTTATAACAAATTTTGCACTCTTTTAGTAACAAGTACACCTATTGATATTTTGTATATTATTCTTCATCAACCAGCGAAACGGTTTGATACCAATATTCGAAATTTTATAGACTCTGACTTTTGGGCTTCTCAAAAATACCAACACTGATTTTTGGGCTCCAACCCTTAACGTTCAAAAGCAACCCCTTGAGACCCAGCAGATACGACTTTGTCAAAAAATAATCATTTTTATAATTTCACAGTGTCAATAGAGTCTCTGATTTTTGGGCTCCTCAAAAATATCAACACCGATTTCTGGGCTCCAACCCTTAACGTCAAAATCAACCCTCTTGACATGACGCAGATATGACTTTGTCAAAAAATGATCTTTTTTAGAATTTTACAGGGTCAATAGAGTTTCTGATTTTTGGGCTCCTCAAAAATACCAACACCGATTTTTGGGCTTTAACCCTTAACGTCAAAATCAACCCCCCTGACACCAAAAAGATATGACTTCCTCAAAAAATCATCTTTTTCAGAATTTCACAGTGTAAATAGAGTCTCTGATTTTTTGGCTGCTCAAAAGTACTAACACCGATTTTTGTGCTCCAATTCTTAACGTTCAAAAGCAACCCCTTGGCACCCAGCAGATATGACTGTGTCAAAAAATAATGTTCTTTAGAATTTCACAGTGTGAATAGAGTCTCTGATTTTTGGGCTCCTCAAAAATACCAACACCGATTTTCGGGCTTCAACCCTTAACGTCAATATTAACTCCATTGACACGACGCAGATATGACTCTGTCAAAAAATAATCTTTTTTAGAATATTACTGCGTAAATAGAGTCGCTAATTCTTCGGCCCTCAAAAATGGACTTTCTGATGGAAGTAAATGGAGTTTCTCATGTTTGAGACTCAGAATTTTATAGGGTAAATAGATTCTCTGATTGTTCAGGTACTTCAAAATTCAAATTCGAGTTCACTGATAGGCGTTTGATTTTTTAGATGTGGTGGTGCTTTTTGCAAACAAAAAATGAAGCATTCGTGAGCCCAAGAAAAGCCCAACACTACTTTCTATTTTGGTTTTTCCATATTTGATTTTTCACTTAGGGGTTGTTTTTTTGTACATGGAGGTGGTTTTTGACAATTTTGTTGGTGAATTCGAGAGCCCAATATAAGCCAAAAATTATGCTGAACTTTATATTTTTTAGATTTTATTTTTTACAAGAGGGTGGTTTTTTCACATAGGGCGTGGATTTTTGAATGTTTTTTCCGTGCATTTGAGAGCCCAGAAAAAACCCAAAATTGTGGTGTACTTTGTTCCTTCCTAGTTCGTGTTTTTATATAGGGGGTAGTTTTATTTTCGCTAGGGGTTGTTTTTGGAAACTTGTTGTTGGCGCGTTCAAGAGTCCAAAAAGAGCCCAAAATTCTGCTTTCTTTGGTTTTTATTTTTTTTTCAAATTTTTATGTAGTGTAGGTCCTGGCTTGAGTCAAGCCAGCACCTCCACATAAAATTTGAATTTTCAAAAAAAGTAGTGGAGCCCAAAAATCGGCAATACAGCTCAAAAAAGGCCCAAAAAAGGCCTAAAAAAGCCCTAAATGCTGATACCAAAAAAACGGGGAATTTCGATTGTGGAGGTGCTAGCTTGATGGACCTGTTTAAGAAAGTAGTAAGTATACAAGCAAGATGTTGGTGCGTGAAAGTGAACTTCTTCCACCAAAAGTTGTTGATTTCATCTGGCCCTGGTGTTGAAAAGTTCTTTGTTCTAGCAATAACTTTCTTCACTTCTTCAGCAGTAATTAGTGGACGCTTTTTTCTCTGGAACTTGCAACCTCTGCCTTTAGCAAAAGTTACGAGAGTGATATATCTGAACCGTCTTCATCTAGCTGATAGGTATCCTCATATACTTGCTCCCAGGAGACTTGAATCATTTCTCGAATATGCGGATTTCTAACGGTACATGACGTTCTATTGAACAGATGGGAAGGGTGAGTAGAAAATGTGGTATTTTCCTGAATCCAGTTTACTCGCCGTTCAAGGCGCTCTTTTCTATTGAAAGAGATCTTATTTTTGGCGTCCAGTGCTGCTTGATGGTCAACAGTTTACACTTGTTCAGCGTGTGATTTGCTTTCCTTAACTTTCGAGAGGGTGCCTTAAATGTTGGAGTGAATTTTTTCCTTTATTTTATGTAGCTAATCACACACTGAACATTTTATACATGCCCTCTCGCCGTTCTAATTTTAAACTGAAGTTGTGCAACACGCTTCCAAGTCCTACTCAGGCGTACTGAAGTATCGTTACCTCTGTTGTTGCTGAGCAGGGAGATCGCCTTCTCATAAACTATACAGTTCCGATTCCACAGATTAACATCTTCGGGCTGCAAATGGGGGAGAGCAGTGTTAGCTTCAGCTAACTTGTCCACGTTCATGTAACCTCCGCTCAAATCCTCTTCACGCCAGTGCACAGTGGGCTGAGATACCACCAAAAGTGGCCAAAAGTCAACTTCACAGTTATTAATGGAAGAATTATTTTTCATAATATAGATGAGTTGAAGAAACTTTTCACCAAATTTTATGATATTTTAACTAGTCCTCTGAATTCTAGAGCGTTATGAATTGAAGAAATGTGTCTTTTTTTTGTTACTGTTTTTTGAACCAAATCTTTGAAAAACTCGTTCGTGATGTTACGAACCAAAATGTTACAATCATTGCTACTTATTAGAGTGGTCATAAATAATTACGGTATAGAAAAGAAATCCAAATTTCAGCTCGGTTTTAAATCCTCTCACTTTGTACTCATGCAATTAAGGAATTCACAGCAATAGACATTTTTGGAATCAAAAGTTCCCCGAGGTTACACCTGGTATGTAAAGTTCTATAGTGCTTTTAGGTTCATTATGATGTTTACTATCAGGTTATTTGCCACCGTCTGTCACCATTGACATTTGACGAAGATATTAGTGCATGAAGTGGAGCGTGCACAGTTGGCTGGAGACCACCGAGAGTGGCCAAAAGTCAAACTTTTGTTTGGATTTATATGAAGCTTGGTATGAGGGGTTCTTGAGGTCGCTGATTTCGAATTTGACGTCAAAGTTAATAAATACAAAATAGCGGATCCAATATGGCGCCTGAAATCTATAAATTTTTACCTGTTTATATGAAACTTGGTGTAAGGAGGTTTCTGAGGTCGCTGGTTTCGAATTTGACATAAAAATTCCTAAATTCAGAATGGCGGATCCAATATGGCGCCTGAAATTTCTAAAAT
>CAKNXH010056474.1:0-13496 GCA_932178445.1 Andricus quercusramuli
AAAAAAAAAGTTGGAAATCGATGAAGAATTGCGAGCTACAGATTATTTTGAACATCGTTTTTCCATTTGGCCCCACTGTGCGACGCTTAATTTTGACAAATATTCTCGCAAAAAATGATTTCTTACCATAAACGTTTCTTCATATTTTTTCATTTTCCGAAATCTATGCAATCAAATAATAAAATCAGTAATTTTTCATATTATTAAGTAGCAATTTTCGTGATTTGAATGAATAATCGGTTATGTTTGACTAAGTTTCTATTCACACCGAAAATACTTGGTCTACGCTCACCGTATTTAAAAAACAAATTCTATCAGTTTATTTTTATTTAAAAAAATATGATTCGTATCAGATTTGACTTGAAAATTATATTTTCAGGTGTTTGCATGACTATATAGTTAATTTTCTTTCATTCCGTATTTTGCTTTTCATGAAAAACAGCTGGCAACCAGCTTCCTTGCCGGCGCCGGCAAGATTGTTCTATGGCACCGCCGGCAGTATAGACTCCACCCACTGATATATATAATACACTGGATGCAGGATTCAATGAAAAAGGCGTGTGCCTACTTGCAGGCCTCGGAGCCGCCATTTATCAGGGTTGTTTTGGTTCGGGATCATTCGGGACGGATCGGGATATGCGGGAGATTCAAATTTAATATGGAAGAGAACTCAAAAATATTAATAAAATCATGTAAAATTTAGTTTATTATCAATGTGCGAATTGACTAAAACTAGGAAACTAAACAAAAGTTAATAAAAAGTAATTACATAAATAAAAAAATAATTATTCATATTAATATTATGCCAATAATATTATGCAATTCACGAATACGAACTTTGAATTAATGTTCAATGAAAGTGATCTTGAAAAAAGTATGAGGTATAAATATATAAGATAGAAATATATATTGTAAAAAAACATCATGTGCGTCCTAAACTACGACCCAAGACAGATTTATGTGTAAACATCTTCGGTATACGTTAACTGAAATCGAAATGTTACACAAAGCAAATAATAACTCACGCGCATGTAGGAGTATAAAAATTTATTTCTCTTATATGTAATGTCTGCGAAAGTTTCCGGATATCTATTTTCCAATAGGTTGAACAACCATCCGAGTTTTAATAATAATAAATTGTAGATTTTCTCTCCATTATTGCATAAAAGGTGATAAAAGTACCCGTTTTATGGACATAAATGAAAGCCAGTATGTGTTAATTTTATTAGAAGTTGTTTGAAAAAACGTCAAATGTTGATGTTTCCGGAAAATATCAATAAATTCGAAATTGATAAGTTCTTTAAATTAATCTTAGGTTTTTATTGCATCGAAGGAAAAATTCTAGAAATATCTTATCAAGTCACTTAAATAATTAAGAAAATTATCTTTAAAACTAGTGCAATGAGATTAAAAAATGTTAATTGCTCTTTGATTTATTAACATTCTTCGGAAACATTAAGATTTGTTTTTTTTACATAACTTCTAATATAATTAATATATTGCTTTCAATTTAAGACCATTATAGTATAATTTTATCAGATTTCGTGTAGTAATTGGAAGTAAATTTAGAGTTGAATATTTTTAAAACTAGAGTGCTTTTATAAAGTATTGAAAAATATAGGTCTAGAAACTTTTGCATAGTAGTGTATTACATTCTCTTATAAACTATCCAATGTAGGTATATTCTATTTCTGTAAAATTAAAATCTATCACTTCTATCCCGAAAACAATAATTTTCCACGATATTAAGAAAAATATAATTCTCAAATAAATAATAATTGTTTGAGTAATTAAAAATTATTCACAAAATACTTGGAAGCTGGTCCCTTGACAATTAAAAATAATACTTGTAAAAAAAATCCAAAGAATACCGTTTTTAGTATGAATTTAATAGGAAACTGCTATTTTGCAGTTTTTGGGTCACTTTCCAAGCACAATAACAGTGGCTTGAAAGGGGCTGGGGAGTCAAAATTAAAACTTACTGGGTGGAAATTATTCTTTGAACATGCTTTAAGAGGCTTTAATACTTTAATTCACAAAAAGTTTATAACAAGTAGCTCTTTCTTCCATTTTTTTTTTGAAAATCAAGCTTTTCCCATTTAAACCCCCATGTTAATTTCAAAGGCTCGGGGGCACGGGTTAACTTTGACAAAAAAAGAGAACAAGAAAAATGTTCAGATGATAAACTGTAAATATAAATTAATTATATATTTTTAAAATTGAACTATAGTTCGACTCTTAACAATATAATAATAATAAAATTGATTTTATAAGCCGATTATGAATCTGTTCATAATTAAATAATTTATAGATTTTTACCTTAAAAATTGAACTATTTTATTTCAAAAGCCTTGGTAATTAATGGAATGTTTGCATCTAATTGAAACTTCAAAATCATTTTTCATTTTTCAAAAACGTTGTTAAAATTTTTTTTTCCAATATTTAACAATATTTGACTGTTTATTTCAAATAAGAAATTATAAATCGAACATTGAAAAATAAACTAAATAAAATTGAATTATTTCAAATAAAACCTCAAATCGTTCGAATTTCAGGGTGCTGAATGTAAACTTTAAAATTTGCATTGATTCATTTCTTATAATTTTTAATTTGTAAATGACATTTTTCAATTTATATTTCTCAAGAAAAAACTTATAATCACTAAATTGTACTGCTTTTAAGTTCAAATAGTTTGAAAATTATATAGTTTTGAACACTTACAAATTTCTCTGAAAGATCTCTGTACACGCTTTGAGGTTCGCTATATCTGTTATAATAAATGTAACATAAGAAAGTTAAAATGAAGTATTGAAAAATGAACAAATTGAAATGGAATTATTGAAAATAATATAAGCCTCGAATCATTAGAATTCCAGAGTGCTGAATATAAAAATATAACTGAAAATCTCACCATCCTCATGATAACATTAGCACCTTTGACACAACTTTGTCACTAGTGACATAACCTATGAATATGTATTCCGCCAATTTAAAATACCATCGACTTTCTTTTTTTTGTACTGTTCGATTATTTTTATTTATGTAATTACTTTTTATTAAGTTTTACATGATTTTATTACTATTTTTGAGTTCTATTCCAAATTAAATTTGAATATCCCACATATCCCGATCTGTCCCGAATGATCCCGAACCAAAACAACCCTGATAAATGGCGGCTCCGAGGCCTTCAAGTAGGCACAGATCGTTCCATTGAATCCTGCATCCAGTGTATTATATATATCAGTGACTCCACCTAACTTATTTCTGCCGTCCTGATGAAGAAATTGTACAACTGTATTTTTATCAAGAATGCTTTTTTTATATGGTTGGATTCGTAATTAAAATACGCATTTAGCTCTGCTGATCATTATTAAAAATTGTAATTAAATCTCGAGATAATTAGGTCTCGATTAGCATATCTACAGCGATTTTCGAGAATTCCTGATGAAGAAACAATACATCGGCAGAAATTGTAGCATATCTACATGAATTGCAGGATTTGGGATAGAGCTGAGCCTTCATATCCTGATAAAAGAAACACAACTGCGCAGATGTGTTTTGCTCATGAGGATCCTCGGTTTTTCTGCAGTCCGATTTCCTGAAATCGAATAGCACAAGTACATTTTAAGTTTCTTCACCCGGATTAGGTGGTAAATCTGAGCCACGGATTCTTTTTTCAATAGCAGATTTTCATTTTTTATTTGTCAAGCAAAAATAATTCTAGATGATTAATAATATAATTATTATAAAGGCTGTGTCTGGTCGTCCCGAAAAATTATGGGGGTTGGACCAATATTATTTATTTGGCCAGTCACAGGGGTGCCTTCCCGTCCCGACGAGACCTTGGAAAAGGGATAGGTGTTTCACGAACATTATTTCTATGGCCAGTCACAGGGGTGCCTACCCGCCCCCACCCGAAAATTCGGGACGAGCCAAGCTTATTGAAAAATATTGCACTAGTCATCCCGAATTTTTGGACGAAGAGACACTGCGTATTATAAATTATCGGAAATATTTATAGAACAATTAATTGTAATTTAATAATAAATTAATAATTCGCAGTATCTCATCGTCCCGAAATTCGGGATGGTTAGTGCAATATTTTTCGTAAGCTTGGCTGGTCGTCCCGAATTTTCGGGTGGAGCGGGAAGGCACCCCTGTGGCTGGCCATAGAAATAATGTTGGTGAAACACCTACCCCTTTTCCAAGGTCTCGTGAGGGCGGGAAGGCACCCCTGTGACTGACCACATAAACAATATTGGTCCAACCCGCCTAATTTTTCGTGACGACTAGACACAGCCTTAATAATTACATCATGATTTAATTGTTTCGTTTTTCGTTTCAATTGCAGTTGTACAGTTTCTTCATCACGACGGCAGATTTCTATCATTTTAGTTTTGTCAATAATTTATTTGATGTTGTTATTCTTGTTTGAGTGACCTTCAAGGTTTCATTGGTAATCAAATGGTTTTCGCCCAATGCTCTTTCTCCTTGAAGGTCTCTCTGTTATTTGAGTTTCAGGCACTTTCCTGTTCGTAGACGTGGGGAGTCGGGTGATGGCGTGAAGCTCCTTTGTTGAGCATTTATTGCTTCTTCCTGGTTTTTCAGTATTCATCTAGGTGTCGGCGAGTGTGGCCAGTTTATCGGGTGTTGCAACGGTTCAAGTCCAGTGTGTCTTGTGGACGGTTCAGGCCGTTAAGTCCTTCACTTAAAGTTAACGTTACCTTCAGGGTTTCGAGTGCTTGTTCATTGATTCCTGACTCGATCAACTTCTGGTGTTGTGGCAAGTGACGAGTCAGACGACGTATCACCACCGGTTGCGTCGGGATCGATCGTTCGGTGAGCGATCGTGGTCGTAGCTTTCGGAGGCTACATCTGTGTAAATTTTCTACGAAAACCCAAAACCTTTTTTTGGGTGCAAAAGGAGTACCTTGTTGGATAGGCTCAGGGACTCTTGGTTTGGATTAAATTCGACAAAAAGGTATTTAAACGTCTAATTAAGAATGGTGATACATATTCTGGTTTCTTGTTCGTTGACTTTGACATGACTAAACTTGATTCCTTCGCTACCCTACGCCAGTCCATCATTAAATAACTAACAAATTTCTTTATGAAATTTTGCTCAGTGTAATAATATTTAATCTGTATTATTAAGTGAAAGGTACATCATTAAGTTGTAAAATCTTCACAGTGAGTCGAGGCGGAAGATGAGTTTTGTATGAGGTCTCTATTAGAACTCCTGCTCTGGGTTCCTGTAGAACATTTATCATTTTGAATTCCTTTTCCGCAAGAGAGATTCCTTTTTGTTGCAGCGTCCTTGAAACAAAAAGTCGGTTCCAATGGAAACCCCAGTTTCTTCTGTGGTTCATTCAATAAAGTATTGTAAACGAAGGTATTTCGAAAATAGAGATTGCAATCGATACATTTATTATAAATTAAGCAATAAAGTGTGTGTTTGTATTACTTAGCTATAAAGGGTATCCTGGGAGAACTCTAGTTCCCTTAAGGGGGCGTAGGGGAAATAAAAGTAAGCAAAAAAGTCTCGAAACATTTTTGGACCTGGGGCATATTTTGAGAAGAACAGAGCATGCAAATATTATGTAAATGTGAGCATGTGTGATGTGCGCACATTACGGCGAACAGGCAGTCCCCCGCCAAAGCGCTTGAGGTAGTGATGGAAATCACTCAATTCGTTCAAGTTCGAGTTTGATCAAACTGAAAAAAAATTTTAATGAAATCTTGTACAAATGTTCGTACAAAAACGTATTACAAGTTATTTTTCACTTACATTTCACTTACATTCCACATTATCATTTTACTTATCAACGTATTAGTATTTAAACTAATTATAACTATTTTTTTTTATTGAACGCTATGTTTCTCAACGGAATTTAAAAAATGATCCACATTCTTTAAGTGATGTAAAACAGTTAATTAATTTGAACAAGAAGATTAACAGTGTCAAGACTAGAGAATATTTTCTTGGTCGATGTAGGAAGGGCAGTGAGTGCGGAGTACTGGGTAAGGTAGGATGCCGACGGTACGAAGCCCACAAACGGGCGTCAGAGGGCGACAGCTACTGGACGTAGACGATCGCTCAGAACAACAGGTAGTAGATGAAACAAGAGGTAATGAGGTTGAGAGTATGGTTATTGAGGAGAAGGGGGAAGTTGACAGTAGTTGCTAGGAGACGTTAGAGACTCTGACCAGGGGGGGGGGGGCGGAAGAGAGAAGGGAATCAAATACGGGTCATGAACGCGGGAGACCGTCGAACTTACAGCGCCTCAACAAGCTAGGTAGCGCGGGCGCGAATAGGAGTCTGGATAAATGGCAAAAAAGGTGAGTACGACTAGCAGTGAAGGGGAAGATAAAAGAAAGAGAGAGGAAAGGGACGATGATTCAGAAAGGGACAAGGATAACAAGAAAGTTAAGATTAAACGATAAACCCCAGAAAGAAAAGTCAAAATAGCGGTCGTTTGTTTATATAGAATAAGAGGGAAAGCGGAAGGAAGAGTTGGTTTTGATAGCAGATGACTTGAATGCCTCGACTGGCGAGCAAGGGGGAGGGAATTGGGATGAAGAAAAGGAGGCCAATATAAGGAGCTTCAAACATAGGGAGACAGACCGGTAGGGGAGGAGGTTACTAGACGTAATAGGAGAAACAGGATGGATTATATGTAATGGCAATATGAAAGGAGATGAGGAAGGAGAGATCACATTTATAGGTAAGAGAGAAACAGTAATAGATTGCATCCTGGAGGAAGAAAGAATAAGGAATATGATAGTCAGTATGAAGATGGGGAATGAGATAGGATCCGAGCACTTCCCAGTAACAGCTACACTGGAAGGTGACGTCCGTAAGTGCGGCACAGGGGGAAACGAAAGTGGGGGAGGAAGGAACACGAAGAAGGGAGTTTTGGGGGTAGATAAATTAAAAGAGTTTGACAAAAAAATGGAAAAGGAGAATGTTAGTTATTAAGAAGAGGAGGGAGTAGACTTGTTAATTGAAAGGTTGAAAAGGCCGATTCACAAGGTAATGGATGAGATAGGTATAAAAGAAGGAAGAGAAGTGGGAAAGAGAGGCTGGTGAGAGGAGGAATGCAGGGAGAGTAAAGGGAGAATGAAAGAGTGTGTGAAAAAATGGGAGAAAGGAGAAATGGGGAAGACGGAGTACAACAGGAGAAAAAGAGAACATGAGAGGATGCTGGAAAGGAAAAAGCAAAGGGGAAAGGAGAAATACAATTAAGAAGTAGAAAAAGCGATACAAGAAGGTAGGGTCTTGGATATGATGAATAGGGAAAGTCGAGGAAGAAAGCACCTGAATGAAAAAATAGAAATGTCTGAGTGGACTGATTATTTCAAACTTGTATGCAAGATCGTGCACTTGCGCACTGGCGGATGCCATGTCAACGATTTCAATACGCGTTGGAAGTATTGAACTTGTGTATTGAACGACCATAAACAAACGAACATAACCTACATATGTATCGAGAAGTCAAAATATAACATAGGGGAGAATCTTGAACAATCCTTAATAATCATAACACGTGACTGCCAAAACAGATATGCGCATGTGCACGATCTTGCATACAAGTTTTTATTCCTGGCAAGCATTAACGAATTCTTGGACGTCGCTCGTCCCGCCTCTGCTCACCAAACACATAGGGTGATACCACTCCTAACTATTCCTTCGTGGATGGACTAAAAAGAAACAATGTTACAAGAGAGGATGGTATGGAGCACAAAGTGATAAAGTATGAAGGAGAATGGGTTAGGGAAGGGATGTGGAAGATCTGCAACAAGGTCTAGAAACGAGAAGAGTGGCCGTAGGAGTGAACTACAGGGCTGGTGGTACCGCTTGTCAAGAAAAGGGAGGGCAACAAGGTAGGGGAGTACAGAGGGATCACTCTCATGCTAGTGGGTTATAAAATATACGCAAAAATTCTAAGAAAGAGGTAGAAGAGTCAGATAGAAGAGAAGCAAACTACGCCGCACACTTAAACGAGATTTGTAAGAGGAATGGGGACAATAGATAACATTTACGTACTTAACTACTTAGTTAACAGAAATTCAGGGAGAAAAGGAGAGAAGTTAGTCACCTTGTTTGTAGATTTTAAAGCAGCTTTTGACTCAGTGATTAAAACGGTGTTATGGCAGGCAACGAAAGAGAGGGGAATAGAGGAAGGGTTGGTAGAGAGGATAAAGGAAATTTTCACTGAAACCAGGATTAGGGTGAAGATAGGGGGAAAAAGGGGAGGTTTTTTGGACAGAAGGAGGTCTAAGGCGAGCGTGCCCGTTGAGTCCGCTACTCCTTAATATGCTGCTGGCAGACTCAGAGAAAAAGCTAAAGGAGAAAGGGAGAGGGGAAACGATTTTGGGTGATAGCAAACTATACTCTCTAGCATACGCGGACGACGTAGTTCCGTTAGCAGACGATGAGAAGGGGATGATCCTAATGATGGGAATTTTTGAAGAGTATGTGGGATCAAAAGCACTGACGGTGAACGTAGAGAAACCCAAGGTGATGTGTTTTAGAAGTAGAAAGAGCAAAATAGGTTACGTTTGGAAGATGAACGGACAAACAGTGGAAAGTGTAGAGGAGTTATGTTACTTAGGATTTTGGTTTGAGGCAGGAGGGGGAAACGATGTGCAGGTGAGGAAAAGAATCGAATGTGCGAGTAAAGTAATGGGCCAAGTATGGGGTATAGGAAAGAGAAGGTTCAATGACGATTGGAGAATGAGGGTTTTGTTGTTTGATGCGTTAGTTTGGGCGGTGTTGTGTTATGGAGTGGAGGTCTGGGGATGGTAGGAACATATGTAGGAAAATGGAAAGCATGCACGAGAGATTTCTGAGATGAGCAATGGGGGTTAATTGGATTTGCCCAGGATACAAGTTAAATGAAGAACTAGGAAGGGAAAAATGGAAACTAGACAAATTAAGAGAGGCTGGAGGTTTGAAGAGAAGCTGAAAAGGGGAGACGGGAGCAGAATAGCACAAATATGCTTGGGCGAAATTCGGAACAAGGACACGAGAGGCAATTGGGGAAATTCGAAACGGGAGAAAGAAAGCAAAAAATTGAGGAGGGTTTATGATATACGAGAAGGAGTACTGAATTGGCAGGAGTGGCAGGACATAGAGTTAGAGTTATTAGTAAGACAAGGAGAAGAGAGATGGAGACAAATTATGGACACGAGGTACAACAGATGGTATATGACGGTCAAAGGGTTGACGGAACCAGAATATTTGCAAAAAATAAAAAAGGAAGAAAAATGGAATAGTGTGGTACGGCTTAGAATTAGAGAAGGAGTGAGAGCTTGTAGATATTGGATAAAGGAAGAAGAAAATCTATGTGGAGTATGTGAATACGGAATGGAGTCATGGGCACATGGACTAGAGAGGTGTACAGGAGAGGAAGATGGACATTTGAGTGTGAATGAATGTGTAAGATGGATTTTGGATGGTAATAGACAGAGAATGATGTGCATGAAGAAAATGGAAGAACTAAGAGAAAGCAAGGTAACAGGGCAGAGCCAAACGGTTAACCCTAATAAGGAAAGGAACTAGCAAAAATTTAAAAATTTCAAAATCGTTGAAAATGTATTTGATGGTAAGAGAAAACGGAAGCCCTGGAAGATCGCTCATTTTTAGAAGTTTAAAAATTAATGGTATTAATAGTATTGTTATTTCAAGTAAAGCAAAACATTAGAATAAAAGCAGTGGTTAAGTTAGACTAAGGATGGAATGTAAACTTGTAAAAATGTAAACCCGTAAAAGGGAGAGATTAAATATACATACATACATACTAATGCTACTAATAATGTGAGCAATTCACATTTTTTTAGCCATATTGCAAAAAATCGTGTAAACTTCATGGTAGATTCTTTAGAAAGTCAATTAATGATGAAATCAAAGATGTAAATATCCATCTAGAATTTTTAGAAACAAATTTCAATGATGTTAAAATAAATTCAAGAAACTCTTTACCAAATAATTTATATATTAACATTTTACAAAATCAATTGAATAGTATGGAAAAAATATTAATAACGAACAAAGACTACATGCAAATTTTCAAAATCTACTTATTAATAGTAATATTCATGAACCTTTAAATATTAATAAACATAAAGATGTAATTGAATCAAGATATAAAGATACTTGGATTACAAATTTTAATAATGTTATAATATACAGATGAAATTAGTGATGTTCTAAGATTAGGCAATGAATTTAGTTCTTCTTTTTTAACAAAAAAAAACGAAAAATAGTCCTAGATATTGTCAAAGTTATAGAGTCAAATATTGGGTTCATATTGGGTCATTATTAAATTCTCCTATATAAAAAAGGCTAATCTATTTAATAATATTCTAAAGAAAGCTTGAATAGTACCTAAAGCTTGAGCCAAAAATTCTTTTGAATTTGAAAATATAATAATAAAAAAAAACGATTCCACCTGACCACATGATGGTTTCTCTAGATGTATCATCTTTGTTCACTAATATTTCACTTGATCTGGTTATTAATAGTATTTTAAGTAGGTGGACCAACATAAAAAATTTCACTGATTTACCTTTAAAAAAATTTGTAGAAGGAACACAATTTCTAATGGATCAAACTGTTCTTGAATTTAATAATAATTTGTATAGACAAATACATGGAACACCTATGGGTTCTCCCATTTCACCTTCCTTAGCAGATTTAGTTATGCAAGATTTAGAATCCAATGTTATTACAAATTTAGATTTTTCTATACATACATATTTTAGTTATGTTGACGAAACTTACATTATTTTACCAAGAAATAAACTCCTTTATGTTTTAAACCAGTTCAACTCCAATATAGAGTTTAACTACTAATATAGATTGGTATCGAAAAAATACTTTTTCTGGAAGATATTTAAATTTTTTTCTAACCAGCCAATTCAACATAAAATTGCTATAGTTTTTTTAAGGAGAACATTTAGAAACACAATATTATCAAGTAAATCTGTGCAAAAAATTCCATTTTTGAACAAAAAGACTCAGAGACATTATGAATCCAAAATTCAGTTCTTTTGAAAAAACATATTCGAACAGCTCAATATATGAAAAAGAATTGCATAGAAAGACCTCAAAATATGTTTCAAAAAAATACATTTTAATCGGCTCATTAGAGACAAGTATAAAATTGCTATAGTTAAAAATCTTATTGATACAGCTCTTAAATTATCACATGAATCCTTTCATAAATCAAACATTGAATTTATAAAAAAAGCTCTTTATTTAAATAATTATCTAATAGAATTTATCCAAACACATATTAATATAAAAATCAAAACAATTAAAGATTCTTTATCTTAACAAAGATAAAAACATTCTTAGGAATGTTATATTTGAACTTTAAGTTTCTATATCCTTTCATGGTAAGCCATCCTTTGAAATTAAAAGAATTCTGAATAATTCAAATGTCACAACCACTTTTAGGATTGACTCAAAACCAGTGTTCACAGATCGTGGGAGCTGGCGGCCCCCACCACGACTCCCGTGTGGGAGCGACACACGTAAACGCCGCGTGTCGGTGTGTCCCCACTCCGTCACTTGATTCCACGCTCCGCGGCAACAAACATTTGTCGGCTGGGATGATTTCACTGTCTCCTTCGTGCTCTTTCGTTTGATTTCGGTGGCGGCCACGAAGATGTGTTCGGCGTTGATGCCGAGGATTGCCGAGAATGCACGACTCTTAACTTGAAATTTCTCATTCTCGGCGACTGGGCTATTTTCAAGATTTGTCAGCTTTTTCAGATTTGGAGATTTGGAGGTTAGAGTCGCCTTTGTTTACAAACAAAGTTTTACAACCTCAAAAAAGCTAAACAAGTTTTAAAAGATGATGATTATGTTTTTCAGGTTTTCAAATTTGTAATATAAGGTATATTTTATATAAGAAAACTTGAGGTTAGATTGATATAATGTATATCATTCTCAAGCCTCAAGTGGTTTTCAATTTTCAAATTTTGTATTTCATTTTTTAATTGATTTTAAATATTGTGAATTTAGAATGATAATAAATTGTATATATTTTTAATTCAGTAAAATAATCATCATTTCTTTTAGTGATATTTTCTTAAAGAAGCATCAAAAATATGAAAGTATAATAGTCGATATTCATATTTTAAACCATTTTCAAAAGTTTTAAGACTTTTTTTGAAAAAGATTTTAATCTTTTTTGCATTATAATACTTTCTTAAATTTTCATTGAATTAAATATTCAATATTTATAATATTTTATCGAGGAAAATAGAATGTATATGAAATTATGAAAATCACAGCTTTATTATTTCTTAACATAGTTATTCTTCTCGAGTAAAATTTAATTTGGTCATACGGTCATATAAAATGTAAAGGATTCAGATGTTTAAGAATCATAATTTATTTGTCATGTTTAACCGACGTACGTTTCGACCTAATTGCAGGTCTTCTTCAAGGTAATTATCACCTAAGTCAAAAATTGATACAATTGTCAATTCTATTTTGATATACATTTTTGTTGTTGTTAAAAAGTTAAAAAGTTAGTTTAAAAACAATATTCGTTTATTTACCTGTAGTGATGTTGATAGATCCTTAAAACATTTCAATTGTAATGTATGTATTATAATTATTTTTGGAGTAAAATTTTTCTTAGTTTGTGTACATTTCTGTTTCAAATCTAAAAAACTTAGTCTTCATTTAAGTAAAACATGATCTGTCCTTTATTAATTATATATTTTGTTAAGATTGAGATTGAAACCTCAATTCAAAGAGGCTTCAATATTAAGTAATGACTACATTTTAAAATAAGTGAAGTTTTGTGTTTCGTACGGACAGTCATTTACAATCAATGTATAGAAGATCAAGCTAGTTTACATTTAGTGATTAAGAAGGCTGATATTAAATTGGTATCCCAAATGAAAAGTGCGCCAAATTCAAAAAAACTTTTTTTATGTTCTTTTATTTAATTTATATAATGCTTTGGTAAATTTTGTTAATATTCAATATTTCAGTTTTTAAATTAATGGATGTTTTAATATATTTGTTAATGAAAATGGACTCAATAATTTTTCTTTTATCAGTATTGTTTTCTCGAGCTAAAATTTTGATATTATCCAGTTTGAAATCAAAATAATGATTTAATTGCCATGCATGTTGTGATAAACCAGTATTTTGATTTCCCAGTTCACAATCTCTTTTATGTTCATATATTCGAGTTTTTAATCTCCTGCCAGTTTCTCCAATATAAATTTTGTTGCAGCATTTACAATTGATTAGATATACAACACCAGATAAATTTTCTTTGTTATCTTTATCTTTATTCCTAAAGAAAGGAAGTTTATTTAGTGTGTGGTTGTTAGTGAAATAAACATTGATGTTGTATTTTTTTAATGAAGATCTAAGACGTTCTGAGAAATTTTCAATATATGGTATAGAAACTCTAAGGTCTGTTTTATTATAGGTTTCATTCCATTTTTTATTCTTTGAGGAA
>CAKNXH010056475.1:0-11735 GCA_932178445.1 Andricus quercusramuli
AATTCTCGGCTCCATCCGAATACAACATCACTGCAAAGGAGAAAGAAGAAGAGGAGAGATATCAAGACCTTAAAAGAGAGCTGCTTCGACTGTGCCCAAAATATTCGGTACGAGTAATTGTTCTTGTGATAGGTGCTCTCGGAGGTGCGAAATTATCGCTGGTTCGTAACCTTAAAGCCATACCCGCGTGCCAAAAATACGCCAAGGCTCTTGCGAGATGGATGCAGAAAGCTGTCATCCTTGGGTCGCTTCGTGTCCTCAAGACACACGAGGGTTTCGCCGGCCTGTCGTTGTGATTTCGTCGTGCCCTGTGACCACCCATCTTACGGATGTGAGACGTGGCCATAGGTGTATTTTACCGCGGTTCTACTGGGGGCCATTGACATTTTTTCCAGATGGCAGTTGCTCTCAGTGGTACCCTGCGGTGGTTGTTTGACTTTTTTTAAATTATATATTGTAACCCGCGAGTTACAAGGACCGCCTGAGCATAGGCAGAGGAAGCTGCTCCTGAGTGATGCAACTGGAAAATTGCATCACGCAGGAGAAACCTCAAAGCGCAGGCTCGAAGACTCCCACCCAGAGTGAGATTGCGTAAGCGGGAGAGGGCAATGTGGAGCAGCGAATATAAAAAGCGCTGCTCAACAGAAAATACCCATTCTGAAATCTTGTGCCCAAATTGCCAGGATCTCAGGGTGAAAACCTTGTGGGAAGGTCTTCTGGAAAATTTAAACACTCTAAAACAAAAACTTTGGAATCTACAATTAAAAATGTTTTGCGCCCGAACGTTGCAGACTCCGAGTTTGAGCTCTCGCTTGCTTCGACTATGGGCGGTCACCGCGTGTGACAGAGAATGATAGGTAAACATGCGAGAACAAGGAAAAAATATACACTGATACTTTTTTTGTATGATAATGATTATTATACTTCAATTTTTCCATTGATGTATTTGGATCATTTTGATAATTCGCTGAATATCGCAATCTCAGTGTTTAAAACCTTAATTGACAATAACTCCAAACTTATGATTACACGTATTTTAAATGATTAACATATTGATTGATATTAATATAAGTACATAAAATGATGAGGACGAAGTAAGTATTCAAATTCAATCATTTTTTCTTCAATGCGAACTTATGCAAAAAATTCTCGAAAAATTCTTGACCACCTGCGCTTAAATAGCGTAATAAACTTTCTAAATCTTTCTTTTTCTCAGCTGAAATACCCACTGGTGGAACCAAAGGGGCTTTTTGAATGTCGCCAATGGTCAAAGATGTTTCGATTTTAACTTCAACTACTTTCCCGCCAAAGTATTTGAAATTATTTATCTGAATTTGAGATTTTCTCAATTTATCCCCGGTGGCATAGAAAAAACCTTTAATTGAATGGTTACGCTGACCAAACTTTGGCTGCAGGAACTATAAATATGGTTGCAGCAACCATAGATATGGATGTGCCCTCTTTTTCCATATATGTGACTGGTCCAACCATAGTTTTCTCCATGTGTTACCTAAATTTCTAGCTGAGTTACCTGAACATCTAGCTTTATTTGGGTAACTCAGCTAGAAATTGAGGTAATACAGCTATATTTCCTTGGAAATACGGAATTCAGCGATACGTCTAGCTGGGGCAGCTAAACCATTTTTCTCATTGAAAATACTGGGAAATGTGTTCAATAAAAACATAACTATTGTACCTTGTTTCTTGCTTTTTTATTCGCATTTCTTTGCCAACTATCTTCTTTACGAATTCTTTTTCTTCCTATGTTTTTTTCGTCTCGATTCGACATTATGTAATTGATTTGTTTGGGAATTACTCCGACATTAAATAAAGAAGCTTGTAACTACGGAAGTACATATACGGATTATCAGACTATGATAGGTTATTTTATTGCGTAATGAAAAATATGTCTTAAAGACTTAAAATTTATAGAAAAAATTACATAATCTCGTCAAAAATCGGTTTCGCCTTTACTTTGCCGCTCTCGCATGTTTACCTATCATTCTCTGTCACACGCGGCGATCGCCCATAGTCGAAGCAAGCGAGAGCTCAAACTCGGAGTCTGCAACGTTCGGGTGCAAAACATTTTTAATTGTAGATTCCAAAGTTTTTTTTTAGAGTGTTGAAATTTTCCAGAAAACTTCTTTGAGCTCTGATGAAAAACTTCCTCGCGGGAAGTTTTTCGAAGTCGAAAATTTCCTCGATACTTTTTTTCGGCGAAGCTCGAAAAACACGGTGCGCGGCGCGTATTGATTAACATTAAGATATTAATTAAAAAATTGTATTGTTTGTCCCAAGTCAAACTTTTTGAGTATCGCTAACATATTTTACGCTAGTACACCAAATTTGAGCTCATTTCGTTAATAAACAACGAAGTTTCGACGAATTAATCACAAAAAAAGTATTAAAATCGATCAAATTCGTAAACCAGGTTTTATTTTTCATTTCGGAAATGAAAAGTCGAATCGAAAAATTTTTTAGACCTAATTTGTGCCTTTTTTATGTCCCATGGGCCCATATTTTTTTCCCCTTCATTTTATGACTTTTTTTTCGGGACAATACTTTTTCGGCACTTTGCCTCGCGAGAAGAGAAACGGACAATGTCTCGCGCGCCTAAGCGGTTATTGCACCGAGGCCCTCATTTGGTATTTAGAATCAAATCAACATTAATAAACAATTATGATGTTAATAATAATAATAATTTTATAATATTATCAATTTACTATATATAATATATAGATTATATGTATTAGTCTACTTATAAACTATAAGACAGCCCTGTGCCTTGTCACATAAACGACGCCCCTACCCCTTTCCAAAATCTCGTGGTGGCGAAAAGGAACTTCTGCGATTGTTCACAGAAATAATGCTGGCCAAACTCGTGCCCTTTCCAAACATCTCGCGGGGGGCGGAAAGGCACCCCTGTGACTGGTTAAAGAAGTAATTTTGGTCAAACTCCTACCTATTTTAAACCTCTCGTGGTGGGTGTGAAGGCACGCATGTGGCTAGTCACACAAATAATTTTATTCATCTCCTACACCTTTCTAATATCACGTGGGAGGCGGGAAGGCACCCCTGTGACTAGTCGCAGGAATTTTGCTTGTCAAACTTGATCCTTTTTCAAACATCTCGTGGGGAGCGGGAGCGCATTCCTTTGGCTGGTCACAGAAGTAATGTTGGTCGGTCTACTACCCACTTCCAACATCTCGTAGGGGCGGAAAGCACCCCTGTGTTATGTCATATAAATGATGACGGCCAAGCCCCTAGCCCTTTATAAAATCCCTTGGTGACGAGAATGCACCCCTGTGATTGGTGACCGAAATAAGGTCGGTCAAACTCCTACTCCTTCCCAATATTTCTTTGGAGGCGAGAAGTAACCCCTGCTACAGGTCACAGAAACGACTGCTACCACATGCTTTATGTAAGTCTTGCCCTTACAGCTTCCCAAAATCTCGTGGGGGGCGGGAAGCCAGCCCTGTGACGTGTCACAGAAATTATGTTGTTCGGTCCCCTACCACTTTCCAAATATCGTGTTGGCGAGAAGGCACCCATATGATCGGTGCAGACATAAGGTTAGTCAAACACCTACCCTTTTGCAATCTCGTGGGGGTGGGAAGGCATTCCTGTGAATGTTCAAAGGAATAATGTTAACCAAACTGCTACCTCCATCCAATATCACGTGCCAGGCGGGAAGCCACTCCTGAGACTGGTCACATAAATAATTGTGGTCACATACAGTAAGTAAGTCTAGCTTTTACCCTTTCCAAAATCTCGTGATGGCGTGCAAGCACCCCTGTGATTGGTCACAGAAATGATATTGGTCAAAGTCCTACCCCTTCCCAACATCTCGGGGTGGGGGCGAAAAGGCACACTTGTGACTGGTTACAGCAATAAAGCTTGGTCAAAGCCCTAGCCCGTTCGAACGTCACGGGGGGCGGGGCGGATAGACAGCCCTGTGACTCGTAACATAAATAATCCTGGTCAAACTCCTGCCCCTTCCAAACATCTCGTGGCGGCGGGGGCGGAAAGGCAACCCTTTTGACTAGTCACATAAATAATGCTAGTCGGAATCATACACCATTTCAAAATTTTGTTGAGGCGGGAAGGCACCTCAGTGACTGGTCACAGAAATAAGGTTAGTCAAACACCTACCCTTTTGCAATCTCGTGAAGGCGGAAAAACCCTTCTGTAAATGGTCACAGAGTTCACGTTATTCAAACACCTACCCCTTTCCAATATCCCGTGGGAGGCGAGAAGGCAACCCTGTGGCTGGTCACATAAATAACTGTGGTCACAGTCATTATGAAAGGCTTGCCCTTACAGCTTTCCAAAATTATGTGGTGGCGGAAAGGAACCCCTGTGATTGGTGGCAGGAATAAGGTTAGTCAAACTGCTGCCCCATTCAAACATCTCGTGGGGAGCGGGAAGGCACCCCTGTGACTTGTCATATAAATAATGTTGGTCAAACCCCTAGCTTTCCCAAAATCTCGTCGTGGCGAGAATGCATTCCTGTGATTGATCACAAAACTGATGTTGGTCCAACTCCTATACCTTTCCAACATCACGTGGATGGTGGGGAGCCATCCCTATGACTGGTAATAGAAATGATATTGGTGAAACCCCTTCCCCTTGTTAACGTCACGGCTGGGGGCGGAAAGTCAGCCCTGTGACTTCTTACATAAATGATGTGGCTCAAGCCCCTAACCCCTTCCTGACATCTCCTGGGGGGGGGGGGGGGCTTGTGATTGGTTGTAGAAATAATGTTTGTCAAACTACTGCCTCATTTTAACGTGTTGCGGGGGGTGGGAAGAAACCCGTGTGAGTGATCACAGAAATAATATTGGTCAAACTTCTACCCATTTCCATCGGTTCTTAGGGGCGGGAGCGCACCCCTGCGGCTGTTCACAGAAACGGAGTTTTTTCAAACCCCTACCCCTTGACAACGTCACGTGGGGGGCGTGAAGGCACCCCTGTGGTTTGTCACAGAAATAATGTGAGTCAACCTACTACGCCTTTCTAACATCTCGTGAGGGTGGGAAGGCACCTCTGTGACGGGTCACATAAATTAAGTTTTGTCAACCCGCAGCCCCTTTCCAATATCTTTTTGGGAGCGGGAAGTACAAGTATGAAATACACTTCGATTTCTATTCGTATTTAATTTTTCGACGTTTAAAGGGTATTCAATGTCCGAGTCGGAGGTTTCTTCTCCAGGGAACAAAGAATACTCAAAAGGAACTGCGTCTTGCGTTTTCTTGAATATTGGCTTGGGTAGATTCTGCATCAACAAAGGGTTTTGGCGTGATGGGCTTGGATATTACAGCAAGAGTGTTATGTCGAAAGGACATCTGAGCCTGTTCCTCCCTTAAATACGGACGACCTAAAATGCCATTGGCTGATATGGGAAATGAATTCTCTACAACATGGAATGTCACCAATTTCTCGCATATCGTGAGTAGCACAGTACATAATGTCTTTACTGAATTTTGAGTAATGCCTGAGATAATGATGATATCACCTTCTACGGTTATTGATCCTTTCAAGGCTTTGAGCTTCATGAAATTTACGGGGCTCTTTGGAGTTTAAAGGTTGATGTATCAGCTCGAAACTGTCCGAGGTATGCGATAATTTTTTGAAAGGGGCCGCCCCGGAATTTTTTCCGGGCGTACCTTGGTGATATGCTTGGAGCGGGTGTTTCCCTTATCTTACTTGTGTAATCTTGCCTCCTCATCTAATTGCTTAGAATCAGGACTAGGGGATCTTTTCGTTCAGGGCTATATTCTCGGTGCTCAGACAAATGGTACAACGTTGCCGGTAAAGTTTTTGTTTTCTTCGCGTGTCGCTGTCTCTCCTCGATGTGTGAAGCGTGTTTGTAGGCTTCATGGATATTTTTGGGGTCACGCGTGTCCACAAAGGTGGCCATTTCCTCGAGTAGTCCCCGAATATAGGCATCCATAGCGCATTCAGTCACAGGCTTCATCATGAGTTCCGTGTTATCCTCGGGAGACGTGTATTTTTCACTTGAAGAATGTCTCGCTCCGCTCAATGATCTCATCGTTTGGTCGTAATAATCCCTAACATTCTCATTCTGTCTTATCTCGAGATTGACAATCGATTTAAAATACCACTGGAACTTTTTTGTCGGAGCGAAACGTTGCTTTAAGTGATAAATTGAACCCTGTATTAGGGTAGCCCAAAAATATACATTTTGGAATTTTCGACCCGCGTCGACACCAAATCATTCTCCCGTAGAAACAAATGGATACATATTTTTTTGCTTTGAAATAAAATAATTTTTAGTGTTATTACTCTGTTATTCAACTCATTGAAATCAAGTGTCTCACTAGGTTCCGGGTATTGTAAAAAATCAGTTGGTTCCCCAGGAAGTGCGAGAAAAATTGGGGAAATGTGCTGGGTTACAGGTTTGGGCCTGAAGCAGGGAGCTTTATAGTCGAGCCTGCATCTGGAAGTCCTAAGCCGCTAACAATAAGCCACTCTGAGTTCAACTTAGCTGCCATAAATTCTTCAGGTTCGGAGAAAAGCTGCTGTCGGCCTGAAATTTTTCATTTTCACTCATTTTCGTGAATGCTTCAAAACTATAAATTGAAAAATAATGATAATTTTTTTCCATAAGTCTGTTCTCAATACCCCTTATTCGTGTATTAAAATTTGAGACAATGCATCTTTACTGAGAAGAGGACAAGTTTATAAAAGGGTAAATGAATTGACTTGTAGTGTCTGGAACAAAATCAAGGAAGTAAAAAAAGTATACGTTTTGCGTGCTAAACTCTATAAGACACAAAAAGTGCTTTACAGCGTACTAAAAATCATTTTGATCAAAAATGAAAAAATATATACTTATTTTTTTCTACGAGAGAATGATTTGGCAACTCCTTTTAGCTTGCTTGAGAATACCTTAAAAAATGCAGGCTTGGAAGGTTCGGATATGTACACGGAGCCGCTTATTACGTCCTAAATAAAGTCTCTAAAAGGGGGATTTTTGCCATCGAAGGTGGGAATATGAAGCGGACATTGTTGGAGCGTCATTCCCTCCAACACGGAAGCCAAAGCCATGCTTACATCCATTCTTGTAGCTTGGGCTTGAATGGTTGCATCAGAGTTTAGACCCAAATGGTGGGGGTCAGGATTTTCTTGACGATTTTCGCTACTAATATTATCCCTGTTTTCCCTGTACAAAAGTAAGGCATATGCCTTTTATGCTGAAAATAATAAACAAGGAAAAGAAAAGAAATGCTCGGAATTGCAATTGCAATTGCCACGTTTCCGTTGTCCCTCTTTAATTTGGAAATATGGGTACAATACTTGTTTTACCTTTCTGAATAGTCAACATTAATTAGTTGTTGCCCATTCACGTCTGGAACGCCGCACAATAGTGGTATTTGATTTTGAATTGAGTTTGCATGATTCAGTCTACTGATGTTCGGACACGACCTGGAGTGTTTATTTTTAATAAAAATAAACTCAAGAGGATCCCTGACTGATTTCTGGTAACTTCAGAAATTTTCTTTGTTATCGAGTTAACACTGAATTTAATCATCTCACTGTTGAGAATGGTTCGCTTCGAGTTTAGAAGCTTGGGCGATTTCTTCGAAGATCGCAGCTTTTATGTCGGCATCGCTATTCGACAAAATATAGGTGTTTTTTCGGTATCGTTATCAGATAAGGTTATTGATTCTATTTGTTTTTCCAAAGCAGCTTCTATTTAGTCTTCCGATCCACCTTCTGTTGTGCGTCATGTTACTCTAAGGCCATCATCTAACTTTCATGCTCCAGGCTTGCGTTTCAGTAGAATAGATACCAAAATTTAGACTTTTCTCGTAAGATGTTGACAAACTGATCACTTATCAGTATCTCAGAGAAAAAGTTTTATAATTACATTAAGTAAGGCTTAGGACTTATGATTTTATGATTGGCTCCCGCGCCCCGAGCCACGGTTGCCGCGTGTCAATCCCGAACAGGCGATTTCCGTGATTGGTTCGCGCACCTTGCGCCACGGGTACTGCGCACCAATCACGAGCCAGGAAATCGCGCGCCAAATTACAAATTCGAAAATTAGGTATTCATAATTGAATTAACATTATTATTCTACATATAAACTATAAATATAATATATGTATACCTAGGATATTATAATAAATTTAATTTTAATATTGAATGGTTATACTTATTGAATATAAAGTTAATGTTCATTAATACTAGTAATACGAACTTATCTTAGATATCTCTTAGGGGCGGAAAGGCACACCTGTGACTTAACACAGAAATAATGTTCGTGGGAACAACGTTTGTCAAACTTCTACCTCTTTCCAATATCTCGTGAGAGGCGAGAAGACACCCATGTGTCTTGTCACGTAAATGTTGTTAGTCAAACGCCTACGCCTTTCAAAAATCTCGTGTTGGCGAGAAGGCACCCCTGTGAGTGGTCACAGTAATAATGTTGGTTAAGCTACTGCCCCTTTCCAAAATTCCGACTGGGGCGGTAGGGCACCCCTGGAAGTTATCACAGAACTGAGGTTCAACAACTCCCTACAATTTTACGTCTCGTGGGGGCGGGGAAGCAGTCCTGTGACGTTTCTCATGAATGTTGTGTCTCAAGCCACTACCCCTTTCCAAAATCTCATGGTGGCGAGAATACACCCCTGTGATAAGTACCAAAAATAATGTCGGTCAGACTCTTATTCCTTTCCAAAAGCTCCTGGGGGCGGAGGGCACCCCTGTGCTGGTCACAGAGATAACGTTCGTCAAACTTATACCCGTTTCCAACATTTCGGGGGGCAGGAAGGCACCCTTATCACTGGTAACAGAAATAAAGCTTAGTCAAACCCCCACCCCTGTCCAACGTTACGCGGGGGGCGGCAAAGCACCTCTGTGACTTTTATCAAAAATGTTGTTTGTCAAACCCCTATCCTTTCCAAAATCTCGTGGTGGCGAGAATACACCCCTGTGATTGGTAACAAAAATAATTTCGGTCAAACTCTTATTTCTTTCCATCATCTCCTAGGGGCAGAAAGGCACCCCTGTGACTGGTCACAGCAATAAGGTTATTCAAACACCTACCCCTCTCCAACCGCTTTCCAAAATATCTCGTGAGGGCGAGAAGACACCCCTGTGACTCGTCACGTAAATGTTGTTAGTCAAACGCCTACACCTTGAAAAAATCTCGGGTTGGCAAGATGGCACCCCTGTGAGAGGTCAGAGAAATAAGGTTAGTCAAACACCTACCACGTGGGGGGGGGGGGGGCTAGAAGGCACCCCTGTCAATGGGCACAGAAATAATATTGGTTATCTCCTAACGCTCTTCAATATCCCGTTGAAGGCGAGAAGGCACCCCTGTGACTGGTCGCGTAAATAATTGTGGTCACGTACATTATATTGGTCAAGACCCTAGCCGTTCCCAAAATCTCTTGGGGGCTGGCAGGCACCCCTGTGATTGGTCACAGAAATATTGTTTGTCAAACTCCTACCGCTTTCCAATATCCCGTGGGAGGTGAGAAGGCACCCGTGTGACTGGTTACATTGATAATAGTGGTTACATAAATCATGTTCGTCAAGCCCCTAACTATTTGCAAAATCTCGTGGTGGCGAGAAGGCTTCCCTGTGAATGGTCGCAGTAATAACGATGGTCAAACTCCTACCCCTTCCCAAGATCTCGTGTGGAACGGGAAGTTACCCCTGTGAATGGTCGTAGGAACAATGCTTGTCAAGGTTCTACCTTTTGCCAATATTTCGTGAGGGGCGGGAAGAAACCCCTGTGTTCTATCACGTAAATGTTGTTAGCCAAATGCCTACACCTTTTAAAAATCTCGTGAGAGGCGAGAAGGCACCCCCAAAATTGATCATATAAATAATGTTGGTAAAAATACTACCCCTTCCCAACGTCAAGTGGATGTTGGCAAGCCACACCTATGGCTGGCCATAGGAACGATATTGGTGAAACCTTTACCCGTCTTCAACTTCATGGATGGGGCGTGGAGACCCCCCTGTATTGTTTATAGAAATAAAATTGGTAAAAACCTACTCTTTTGCATCGCCTTGTGGGGGCAGAAAGCCTACTCTGTGTTTGGTCACAGAAATAATGTTGGTCAAACTTTTATCTCTTTCCCAAATGTCGTGAGGGGCTGGAGCACATCCCTTAGAGTGTTCACAGAAGTAAGGTTCAGTCAAACATCTATCCCTGTGCAACGTTACGTGGGTGGCGTGAAAACACCCCTGTGACTTTTCCCATAAATGTTGCTAGTCAAACACCTACCCATCTAAAAACCTCGTGTTTGCGAGAAGGCTTGATGGTCACAGTAATAACGCTTTCCAATATCCCGTGGAAGGTAAGAAGGCACCCCCGTGACTGGTCACATTAATAATTTTGGTCACATACATACACTACTGGTCGTAGAAACAATGCTTGTCAAAATTCTACCTCTTTCCCATATCTCGTGTTGGCGAGATAGCATGCCTGTGAGTGGTCACAGTGATAATGTTCGTCAAACTCCCACCCCTTTCCGATATCTTCTGGAGGCGGAATGTTACGATTATAAATGTTCACAAAAATAATCACGGTCAAACTCCTACCCCTTTCCAACATATCGTGGGGGACGGAAAGTCATCCCTGTTATTGTTCACAGAAAGAATGTTGGTCGGACTCCTACACGTTTTTAAAATCTCGCTGGGGCGGAAAGCAAACCCTGTGACTGATCACAGGAATAAGGTTAGTTAAACCCCTTTCCAACGTCACGTAGGGCGCGGCAAGGCACCCCTATTGATGGGCACAGAAAAAATGTTGGTTAAACTCATATTGCTTTCTAATATCCCGCCGGAGGCTAGAACGCACAACAGTGACTGGTTGCGTAAACATTGCTAGTCAAAATTCTACCCCATTCCAATTTCTGGCGTGGGGCGTTGAGGCACTCCTGTAACTGGCCACAGAAATAAGTTTGGTCAAACACCTAACCCTTTCTAGCATCACGTGGAGCGCAAGAAGATACCCTGTGAATAGTCACAGAAAAAATGTTGGTCAAACTCCTACTGCTCTCCAATATTCCGTTGGAGGCGAGAAGGTAACCCTGTGACAGGTCGCGTAAATAATTGTGGTCGCATAGATTATGTTGGTCAAGCCCCTACTCACTTCCAAAATCTTGTGGTGGCGAGAAGGCAACCCTGTGTCTGGTCACAAAAATAACGTTCGTCAAACTCCTACCCCGTTCAATATCTCGTGTGAGGCGGGAAGGCACCCTCGTGACTGCTCGTCGGAACAAAATTTGTCAAACTTCTACCTCTTTCCAATATCTCGCGAGGGGCGAGAAGACACGCATGTGTCTTGTCACCTAAAGGTTGTTTGGCAAACGCCTACGCCATTCAAAAATCTCTTGTTAGCGAGAAGGCACCCCTGTAAGTAGTCACAGTAATAACGTTGGTGAAGCTAGTGCCCCTTTAAAAAATTGCGTCTAGGGCGGTAAGGCACCCCTGGGAGTGATCAGAGACCTGAGATTGAACAAACCCATAAAATTGTACAATGTTTCGTGATTCGTAACAAAAATACTATGGGTCCATCTCTTAATCCTTTCCAACAGCTTCTGCGGGCGGAGGGCACCCCCGTGACTGGTCGCAGAAATAACGTTCATCAAACTCCTACCCGTTTCCAAAATTTCGGGGGGCAGGAAGGCTCCCTTGTGACTAGTTACAGAAATAAAGCTTAGTCAAACACCTGCCCCTCTTATCGTCAC
>CAKNXH010056475.1:19823-38723 GCA_932178445.1 Andricus quercusramuli
CCCCCCCCCCCCCCCCCCACGAGACTTTGGAAAGGGGTAGGAGCTTGACCAAGATCATTTATGTGACAAGTCACAGAGGTGCCTTCCCACTCAGCACGAGATGTACGAATGATGTACACGTTTTACCAATATGATTGATGCGACCAGCCACAGGGGTGCACTCCAACCCCCCACGAGATGTTGAAAAGCGGTAGAATTTTAACCAGCATTATTTTAGTGACAAGTCACAGAAGTGTCTTCTCGCCCGCAAAAAGTGTTGGAAAGGAGTAGGAGTCCGACCAACATTATTTCTATGACCAGGCAAAGGATGCGCTCCCGCTCCCCATGAGATGTTGGTAAAAGGTATCTTCCCGCCCCACGGGTTTGACTAAGCTTTATTTCAGTAACCAGTCACAAGGGTGCCTTCCCGCCCCCAAAATGTTGGAAATGGGTAGAAAGTTAATAACATAATTTTTTCGAAAAGTCACAAGGATGTCTTCCTGCACTCGCGAGATATTGAAAGGGGGTAGGAGTTTGACGAATGTTATTTCTGTGACCAGACACATGGGTGCCTTCTCGCCACCACGAGATTTTGGGAGTGGGTAGGGTCTTGACCTACGTTATGTACGTGCCTTCAATTATTCACCCGACCATTCGCGGAGGAGCCTCCTTCCCTCCAAGAGGATATTGGAAAGTGGTAGGAGATTGACCAATATTATTTCTTTGACCATTCACAGGAGTTCATTCTCGCCACCATGGGATTTCGGAACGGCGTTGGGACAGGACCAATATCGTTCACGTGACATGTCACAGGGCTGTCTTGCCGCCCCTCACATGACGTTGAAAGGGTTACGGGTTTGACAAAACTTCATTTCTGTACTCAACTACAGGGGCACGCTCCCGCCACCGAAAGATGTTGGAAAGGGGTTGAAGTTTGACGACAAGCATTATTTCTGCGACCAGTTACAGGGGTGCCTTAGCGCCCCTCACGTGATATTGGAAAGAGGTAAAAGTTTGACAAACATTGTTTCCACGAACAGTCCCAGAGGTGCCTTCCCGCCCCACACGACATATTGGGAAGGGGAAGGAGTTTGACAAACATTATTACTGCGACCACTAACAGGGGTGCCTCCTCGTCATCACGAGATTTTGGAAATAATTAGGGGCTTGACCAACATAATGTATGTGACCACAATTATAAATGTGACCAGCCACAAGGGTGTATTCCTGCACTCACGAGATATTGAAAGGGATAGGAATTTGACTAACGTTATTTTTGTGACTAGAAATAGGGCTGCCTTCTCGCCACCACAACATTTTAGAAATGTGTAGGGTCTCGACCTAACTGACGTATGTGACCAAAATTATTCATGCCGCCAGCAACAGGGGTGCCTCCTCGCCTCCAACGGGATATTGGAAAGCGGAATAAGTTTGACCAACATTATTTCTCTGACCATTCACAGGGGTGCCTTCCCCCCCCCCCCCACGTTGGAGAGGGGTAGGTGTTTGACTAACCTCATTTCTGTGACCGGTCAAAGGGGTGCCTTCCTGCCCCCAGGAGCTGTTGGAAAGGAATAAGTGTTTGACCTACATTATTTTTGTTACCAATCACAGGGGTGTATTCTCGCCACTATGAGATTTTGGGAAGGGGTAGTGGATTGACAAACAAAATTCATGAGAAAAGTCACAGGGGTGCTTTCCCGCCCCCGCGAGACGTTGTAAAATTGTTGGGATTTGTTCAACCTCAGTTCTGTGATCACTCCCAGGGGTGCCTTAGAGCCCCAGGCGGAATTTTGGAAAGGGGCAGTAGTTTGACCAAGATTATTACTGTGACCACTCACAAGGGTGCCTTCTTGCCCCTCACGATATATTGGAAAGAGGTAGAAGTTTGCACAACGTTGTTCCCACGTGCAGTCACGGGGGTGCCTTTTTGCCCCACACGAGATATTGAAAGGGGTAGGAGTTTGGCGAACGTTATTTCTGTGACCAGACACAGGGCTGCCTTCTCGGCCCCGCACAAGACGCTGCGAAAGGGTAGTTTTTTACCATTCTTATTGCTGTGAACAATTACAGGGGTGCCTTCCCGTCCCAGCCGTGTAGTTGGAAAGGGAAGGGGTTTCACCAATATCATTTCTATTACCATTCACAGGGATGGCTCCATTACTGTTACCAGTCAAATAAGTGCCTTTGCGCCCCCTACCCCTTGCCCCCTCATTACTTTGAAAGGTATTGGAGATGGACCAACATGATTTTCGTGACAAATCACAGGAATGCATTCTGGCCACCACGAGATTTTTGGAATGCTAAGGGTTTGAACAACATTATTTATGTGAAAAGTCACAAGGGTGCGTTTCCCCTCCCCACGAGATGTTTGAATGGGGCAGTAGTTTGACTAACCTTATTCCTGCGACCAAGCACAGGGGTTCCTTTCCGCCATCACAAGATTTTAGAAAGCTGTAAGGGCAAGACTTGCATACTGTATGTGACCACAGTTATTTATGTGACTGGTCACAGGGGTGTCTCTCCGCTCCCCGCGAGATATTGGAAAGGCATAGGAGTTTGACGAACGTTATTCCTGTGACCAGACATAGGGGTGCCTTCTGGCCACCACGAGATTTTGGAAATGGGTAAGGGCTTGACCAACATAATGATTGTGACCACAATTATTTACGCGACCAGTCAAAGAGGTGCGTTCTCGCCTCTAGCGGGATATTGGAAAGCAACAAGAGTTTGACCAATATTTTTTCTGTGGCCATGAACAGGGGTGCCTCCCCACGCCTCACGTCACGTTGGAAAGGGGTAGGGGTTTGACTAACCTTATTTCTGTGACCAGTCACAGGGGTGACTTTCCGTCCCCTACGATATGTTTGAAAGAGGCAGGAGTTTGACCAACATTGTTACTGTGACCACACACAGGGGTGCCTTCTCGCCAACACGAGATTTTTAAAGGGGTAGACGTTTGACTGACAACATGTATATGGACAAGTCACAGGGGTGTTTTCACGCCCCCCACGTGACGTTAGACAAGGATGGATGTTTGACTAAACCTTCCTTCTTTGACCACTCAAAGGGATGCGCTACAGCCCCTTACGACATTTTGGAAAGAAGTAGAAGTTTGACCAACATTATTTCTGTGACCGAACACAGTGTGGCCTTTCTTCCCTTCAAAAGGGATAGAGGTTTCACCAATATCATTCCTATGACCAGCCATTGATGTGGCTTCCCACCATCCACGTGTCGTTGGAAAGGGGTAGGAGTTTAACCATGATTATTTTTGTGAAATTGTATACTGGTAACTTCTCGCCTCCACGAGATGACGGATAGGCGTAGAAGTTTGAGGAACATTCTTTCTACGACCATACACGGGGGAGCATCCGCACCCACTCGAGAGTTTGGCCAGTGGAATTAGTTCGACCAATAGTATATCTGTGATCCGTAACATGGGAGCCTTCACTTCACCCATTAGATGTTCGAAAGAGGTAGGATTTTTCAGTGGTGCCCCACCATGCCCAGGAGATGTTGGAAAGGAATAAGAGTTTGACCAACATTATTTTTGTTACTAATCACAGGGGTGTGTTCTCGTGACTACGAGATTTTGGGATGGGACAGGGGCTTGACAAACAACATTCATGAGAAAAGACATACATTTGCTTTTCCGCCCCCACAAGAAGTTATAAAATTGTAGAGGTTTGTCCAACCATTTTTCTGTGATTACTCCCAGAGGTGCCTAACCTTATTTTTGTGACCAGTCACAGGAGTATCTCCCCGCCCCCACGTGACTTTGTAAAGGGGTGGGGTTTTGTCTCAGCTTTATTTCTGTAACCAGTCACAAGGGTGCTTTCCCGCCCCCTGGAATGTTGGAAATGGAGAGAAGGTTAACAACATTATTTCTGCGAATATTAACAAGGATGTATTCCTGCACTCACAAGATATTGAAAGGGGTAGGAGTTCGACGCACGTTAATTCTGTGACTAGATACAGGGCTGCCTTCTCGGCACCACGAGATATTGGAAATGGTTAGGGTCTCGACCTATATAATGTATGCGACCACAATTATTCACGAGACCAGTCACAGGGGTGCATCCTTGCCTCCAAAGGGATATTGGAAAGCGGTAGGAGTTTGACCAACATTATTTCTGTGACCATTCACAGGGGTGTCTTCTCGCCTCCCGCGTGACTTTGGAGAGAGGTAGGTGTTTGACTAACCTTATTTCTGTGACCAGCCACAAGGGTGCCTTTCTGTCCCCAGGAGATGTTGCAAAGAATTAAGAGTTTGACCGACATTATTTTTGTTACCTATCTCGGGAGTGCTTTGCAGCCCCGCCGTGACGTTGGACAGTGGTAGCTGCTGACTCAGCTTCATTTCTGTGACCAGCCAAAGGGATGCGCTTCCGCCCCCTCACGAGGGGTAGGGGCTTGACTAACATCATTTATGTGACAAATCACAGGGCCCCCTTCCCGCCCCCACGAGATGTTGGAATGAAGTGGAAGTTTGACAAGCATTATTCCTGCGTCTAGTCACACGGGTGCCTTTCCGCACCCCATGAGATATTGGAATGGGGTAGGAGTTTGACGAACGTTATTCCAGTGACCAGACACAGGGGTGACTTCTCGCTACCATGAAATTTTGGGAATGGATAGGGGCTCAACCAACATAATACATGTGACCACAATTATTTACGCGACCTGTCACAGGGGTGCCTTCTCGCCTCCAACGGAATAATGGAGAGCAGCAGGTGTTTGACCAACATTTTTTCTGTGACTATTCACAGGGTGCCTTCTTTTGCTCCACGTGATGGTGGAAAGGGTTAGGTCTTTGACCAACCTTATTTCTGTGACCAGTCACAGGGGTATATTCCCGCCCCCCCCCCCCACGAGACATTGAAAACGGGTGGGGGTTTGAGTAAGCTTTATTTCTGTAACAAGTCACAAGCGTGCCTTCCCACCCCCGAAATGTTGGAAATTTTTAGAAGGTTAACAACATTATTTTTGCGATCAGTCACAAGGATGTCTTTCTGCACTCACCAGATATTGAAAAGGGGTAGGAGTTTGACCGAGATTATTTCTGTGACCAGTTACAGGATTGTCTTCCCGCCCCCGGAGACGTTGGAAAATGTTTGTAGGTTGACAACATTATTTCTGTGACCAGAGACAGAGATGTTTTCCTGCTTCCACGAGATATTGGTAAGGAGTAGATGTTCGAACTACATTTCTCTGACTTATTAAAATAGTGCCTCTCGCCCCCACAAGAGGTTAGAAAAGGGTAGGAGTTTGACCAAGATTATTTTTGTGAAAAGTCACAATGGTAACTTTCCGCCTCCACGCGATGTCGGGAAGGGGTAGGAGTTTGACGAACATTATATATCTGCCCCTCAAGGAGATGAAAAGGGTAGGGTTTTACCAATCTTTTTTCCATAAACAGTCACAGGGTTTTCTCCAAGCCCCAGCCCTGACGTTGAAAATGGGTAGGGATTTTAGCAATACTATTTCTATGCCCAGTCACAGGGGTGGCTTCAAGCCATCTACGTGACGTTGGACAGAGGTAGGAGTTGACCATGATTATTCTTGTGAAAATTTATAGTCGTAACTTTCCGCCTCCACGAGATGTCGGGAAGTGGTTGGAGTTTGACGAACATTATTTCTGTGACCATACAGGGTACTGTTATTTCGTCCCCATGAGACGTTGTGAAATTGTAGGGGTTTGTCCAACCTCAGTTCTGTGATCACTGGCAGGGGTGCCTTACCGCCCCACAAGAAATTTTGGAAAGGAGCAGGAGTTTGACCAACATTACTTTTTTACCAATCACAGGGGTGTATTCTCGCCACGACGAGATTTTCAAAGCAGATAGGGGCTTGACAAACAACATTTATGAGACAAGTGGCAGGGGTGCTTTCCCGCCTTCAATGTGACGATGCAAACGATAGGGTTACACTAATCTTATTTCTATAAACAATCACAGGAGTGCCTGCCAGCCCCCATGAATTTGCAGAATGGTAGGTGTTTGACTAACCTTATTTCTTCTGACCAGTCACAGGGATGCCTTCCCGCCCAAACGAGATGTTGGAAAGGGGTAGGAGTTAACGAACATTATTTCTGTGATCATTCACAGGGGTGCCTTTCCACCCTCCCCCCCCCCAATCCGTGACGATAAGAGGGGCAGGTGTTTGACTAACCTTATTTCTGTGACCATTCACTGGGGAGCCACCTCGCCAACACGAGATTTTTTAAAGGCGTAGGCGTTTGACTAACAACACTTACGTGACCAGTCACAGGGATGTCTTCTCGCACCTCACGAGATATTGGGAAGGGGTAGAAGTTTGACAAACATTATTACTGCGACCACTCACAGAGGTGCCTTCTCGATATCACGAGATTTCGGAAATAATTAAGGGCTTGACCAACATAATGTATGTGACCACAATTATTAATGCGACCAGTCGCAAGGGTGCCTTCCCGTCCTCCGAAATGTTGGAAATGGAGAAAAGGTTGCCAACATTATTTCTGCGAACAGTCACAAGGATGTATTCCTGTACAAACGAGATATTGAAAGGGGTAGGAGTTCGACGAACGTTATTTCTGTGACTAGACATAGAGCTGCCTTCTTATTATTATAATGAAGCAATAATTATGGATGTATTCCTGCACTCACAAGATATTGAAAGGAGTAGGAGTTTGACGAACGTAATTTCTGTGAAAAGACACAGGGCTACCCCAGGAGGTGTTGGAAAGAAATAAGAGTTTGACCGACATTATTTTTGTTACCAATCATAGGGGTGTATTCTCGCCACAACGAGATTTTGGAAAGGGATAGGGGCTTGACAAACAAAATTTTTGAGAAAAGTCACAGAGGTGCTTTGCCGCCCCCCACGTGAAGTTGGACAGGGGTGGGGGTTTGACTGAGCTTTATTTCTGTAACCAGTGGTAAGGGTCCCTTCCTGCCTCCCGAAATGTTGGAAACGGGGTAGGGGCTTGACAAACAATATTCATGAGAAAAATCACAAGCGTGCTTTCCCGACCCCGCGAGACGTTGTAAAATTGTAAGGGTTTGTTCAACCTTACTTCTGTGATCTTTCCCAGGGGTACCTTACCGCCCCAGACGGAATTTTGGGAAGGGGCAGTAACTTGACCTACATTATTACTGTGATCACTCACAGGGGTGCCTTCTCGCCAACACGAGATTTTTGAAAGGCGTAGGCGTTTGACTAACAACATTTACGTGACAAGACACAGGGGTGTATTCTCGCCCCTCACGAGATATTGCAAAGAGGTAGAGGTTTGACAAACGTTGTTCCCACAAGCAGTCATGGGGGTGCCTTTTCGCCCCACACGAGATATTGAAAGGGGTAGGAGTTTGACGAACGTAATTTTTGTGACCATATACAGGGCTGCCTTCTCTTCACCACAAGATTTTGCAAAGGGGGAGGGGGTTCACCAACATCATTTATGTGATAAGTCACAGGGCTGTTTTCCCGACCCCACGAGATGTTGCAATGAGGTGGAAGTTTGACAAGCATTATTCCTGCGTCTAGTCACATGGGTGTCTTTCCACGCCCCGTGATGCTGGAAGGGGTTAGGTGTTTGACCAAACTTATTTCTGTGACCAGTTACTGGGGTGTTCTTCCCGCCCCCCCCCCCCCACGTGACGTTGGAAAGAGGTGGGGGTTTGACTAAGCTTCATTTATGTAACGCAGGCATGCCCAACTCGGGGAAATTTCCTCCGAGAACACATGTTCCGAGTTCCCTACTCTTTCTCCTAGAGAGCGGGAGTGGTGGTAAACGCTTGCGAGAATCTCTCCTCTGTGACGTACGCATCTACCACGCGCATGCGTCTACCATCACTCCCGCTCTTTAGTAGAAAGAGTAGGGAACTCTGAACATGTGTTCCCGGAGGAAATTTCCCCGAGTTGGGCATGTCTGATGTAACGTGTCGCAAGGATGCCTTCCCGCCCCCCGAAATGTTGGAGTGGGTAGAAAGTTACCAATATTATTTCTGCGAACAATCACAAGGATGTCTTCCTGCGCTCACGCGATATTGGAAAGAGGTAGGTGTTTGACAAACGTTATTTCTGTGACCAGATACAGGGATGCCTTCTCACCACCACGAGGTTTTGGACAGGCGTAGGGGCTGGACTAACATTATTCACGCGACCAGTCACAGGGGTGCCTCCTCGACGCCAACAGGATATTGGCAAGCGGTAGGAGTTTGACCAATATTATTTCTGTGACCATTCACAGGGGTGCCTTCCCGCCTCAAACGTGACGTTTGAGAGGGATAGGTGTTTGACTAAACTTACTTCTGTGACCAACGACCTCATAGTCCCGGGCAGATGGTCCGTCCGGGATTTCTCTCCTTTAGCGGCGCAGAGGTAGCACTGCGGCGCACTTTCGCACACCGCGGCCCTATGGCCCTCTTTGCCGCACCTCCAGCAGGCCTGGGTCCGGTCCGGACCCTTGCATCCCGCCGCCATATGGCCAAAGCCTAGGCAGCCATAACACCTTGTAGACTTTGTCTTCCTCCGCACACGACAGGACACCCACCCCACTTTGAAGTGTCCCTTGCGGAGAAGTCTCTTCGCCAGGTCCTCCTTCATTTCGACAAAGGCCCTCAGATTACCTCTGAAGGCCTTCCTCGTCATGCTAACCTTCACCTCTCCCGTTGCTGCTTTCCCGAAAAGCTCTCGGACCGCAGCCTCCACATCTTCTGCATCCGTAATAAGGTCGAGGTCCAGGACCTCAACTTCGATGCGGGGAACGAGCTCGCGTACGTTCCCCCTACTTCCTATTGCTTCCTTAATGGCCGCGGACAGCTTTGATCTGCCGTCCGCAGCCGGCCCTACCTCCACCAGAACCTCTTTCCTTCGGGTCTGCCTGACCCCCCTGATTTTTACGCCAAGGGTGTCCGGCTTCACTTTCTGTTTGAGTTCCTCAGGACCTCCGCATAGCTCGAACCCTCAGCCGGTCTTATCAAGAAAGCCTCGGGTCGGGCTCTCTTAAGCTTCTCCTTCTTCATGGTTGGGGGTGCAGGAGTGTTCTCCTGTGCGTCCCCGCCCTTCAGTGTCGAGGACGCCGCAATGGTATTGCGGGTCCTCAGTTTCTTCTTCTTCTGCCTGACAGCATTTGTCTCCACGGGACTCATTGAGGGCTCCCTTCCGCGCTTCCCAAGATGGGTAGTGGGAGCCTCCACGGCTTCTTCAACAATAACAAATTTAGTTTTTTTTTTGTATTGTAGCCTTTAACGCTTTGGGGAAAAAACGCATTTTCGAGAAAAAATTTCGAGAAAAATTTCGATAGGAAAATTTTGAAAACAAATTTTTCGAAACGATTTTTTTATCCCGCACAGCGTTATAGGCTTCAATAAAGAAAAACTAAATTTGTTATAGTAGAAATTTTGAAAACAAATTTTTCGATACGTTACAGGCTTATTGTACAAACTTCTATAGCAAAATTTTGAAAGAAAAAATGTTTGAAACAAATTTTCAGTTTATTATTTTTTAGTATTTTTAGTTTAGTAGTTGTTTTTATTGGAGCCTGTAACGTGGTGGGGAAAGAATTTTTGAAAATTTGTTTTCAAAATTTTGCTATTGACATTTGTACAATAACAACTTTAGTTGTTTTTATTGATGCCTATAACGCTGTGGGAAAAAAGTTTTTCTTCAAAATTTGCTTATCGAAATTTTTACAGTAACAAAAAATGTTTTTACCTAAGTATATTATGATAATAAATCTTAAAACCTCGCTGAAACACGAATTTTTCTTGAAAATTAACAAATCATTTGCGAAAAAAATGTACAGACCGACGGAAAAGTGTCGTTGACGTTTTCCCAACTATTAAAAAATAATTTGAAATTTGAAAAAAATTTTAAACAACTTCTAGATTTCTCAAGATTTCCCTGGCGGACCGAACGAACGGAGCGGATACGCTATAGCGTATCCTTATAGTATCCACATCGTATCCTCTCCGTATCATGCAAGAAAAACTCATTAAAAAAGAAAGATTAACATTTCACTTTTTGAAATTCGGATTCTACGTGAAATTTTGAGTTAAAAGGTCACAGAGTAATCGCAATAGTTTTTCTTGCAACATTAAAAACTTTTAATAAATATAATACTTATCGATGACGTGCACTGAAGGCGACTTCAAACGCATCGTCATTCAGTAGCAGTTCATAGACTTTATCCGTCGACGATGCGTTTGAAGTCGCCTTCAGCCCACGTTATCGATAAGTATTATATTTTTTGAAAGTTTTTAATGTTGCAAGAAAAACTATTGCGATTACTCCGTGACCTTTTAACGCAAAATTTCACGTAGAATCCGAATTTCAATAAGTGAAATGTTCATCTTCCTTTTTTAATGAGTTTTTCTCGCATGATACGGAGAGGATACGATGTGGATACTATAAGGATACGCTGTAGCGTATCCGCTCCGTTCGTTCGGTCCGCCAGGGTTGGATATAAAACTTTGAAGCTTTTGAAGGATGTATTAACTATATGAAATGAAAAGAATTTAACTTCTAACTTGCGAAAATATACTTTCGAAAATTTTAAAGTGCATTGATTGATTCTTCAATTTTGAACATTAAAAATTACACCGTGGATTTATAATTTTGAAATTTAATCTGAATTTTCGAACTCCATAATTTATAAAAGTTAGAAATTCTAAATTTTGCATTTTATTTGCATTTCATTTAAAATTGTGTGATTGAAAAGTGTTAGAACCTTCTATTTTATACGTGTAAATTATTGATAATTTTAATACAAAATTTTTGAAATAAAAGACTTAAACTTCAATTAGAAAGTTCAAAATTCAAGAGCTCCACTTTAAGTGCTTTAATTTGTAGTTTCTTTTTATTCCTTCAAATGGAAAAATGTTCAGCTTCAGAGTTCAAATTTTTTAATTCTATTGACCGTGAAAAATGTTTCCGAACCGAGGAAACCTGGGAAATGACCGCAAATTTTTTTCTTCCATTAAAATGGCCACCCAGTTATATGTACGTACATACTCATAACAAGGTACTTTGATGAAGTTTGATTTTTGAGCACAAACATTTCCACGTTCATTATGATGTTATAAATCCAAAATGGCAAAAATACAAAGAAAATATTTTTTGGGACAAAACTTTGACAAGAATGGTTCATATCATACAGTCCTGATTGTTTACGGTTTCGAGAGTCCCGATTCACCCTCGAGGCCACTGAGGGTAACCCCGACACGGCTGGTAAAGCGGGAATGCAGTGTAGTTTTACTTTCTTGTACTTCTAATTTTTTTTGTACCAATTGGATTCACAATTGGACGGTTCAATTGGAAATCTGAGTGGAAAAATGGTAAGGAAAACCAATTGGAGATGCCAGTTGACAGCGTACATTTTTTAATAAAAGTTTCTGCTTAAATGACTTGTTTTTTTTTTTCAAGGTACAACTTCGTATAGTATCGTACAATTTTGGAATCTCTTTAATATTTATTTTATGAATATTTATATTTAATTTATTTTTACATTCTCATTCTAATGAGAAGGTATTGGTTTTACGTAAAATTTGACTCAGTCGGTTTTCATCAAATCTCCACGTTTTGAGACCCCCTGAGCAAGAAAAAAAGGTTTTTACCAAGGTCTCTGTCTGTAGTCTGTATGTCTGTCTGTCTGTAGGCACGATAACTTTCGAAAAAATAATCAGATTGGGTTGTGCTTTGGCACACTTTTTTAGGCCCTAAAAAAAAGAACAAGTTCGTTGTATGTTGGAAGTTGGAATGGAAGCTTCTAATGTGTCCCCTAAGGGTTTACATTTTTCTTGTATCTCTTCCCTATTCCTTTACACACACTCCCACACACATTCTTGGTGGTGGGTGGGGGACCTACAGTTTAAGGTGGGTTCCGAACCACCAAGAGCAACAGCCTTAAGTACTTACAGAACCTTTTTCTCTAGAGGTACCGGTCCCACGACTCTCCGGAGATGAACAACTCCCTTGCTAGGCAAGTGTTCACCGCATGGGCCACCGAGGCTCTTCCAGAGTGCGAGGCGGGAATCGAACCCGCAAGCCGACGGAGTGGGTCCAAAGCCTACGCCTTAACTCCCACGACCATCGTCCCACCCAAGTTCGTTGTATGTATGTATTAGGGTGGTCCATATTTATACCTGTAAAAACTGGACTTTCGATTTTTGGTGATAAAACCCCCCCATTTTGTTCGTTTTCCGGCAAAGGAAATTCCGTAATTTTTTATATATTTTTTATTCAACGTTAACCCGTGACCTCGGGCTTTTGAAATTAACATGGGCTTTTAAATGGGAAAAGCTCGATTTAAAGAAAAATGGAAAAAAGAAGTACTTGTTATACATTTTTTGTCAATTAAAGTATTGTCACCTCTTGAGGAGTACTTGAGGAATAATTTTCACCAACAAGCTTTTAATTTGGACACGCCTGAACCCCTTTAATTGTGCCCGGAAAATGCCCCAAAAAATGCAAAATAGCAGTTTTCTATTAAATTCATGCTAAAGACCGTATTTTTAAAAAAAATTTCAACATGAATTATTTTTAATCTATAAGTGATGAGTTTTAGAGTATATATTTTTTTAAATTATTCGAAATTGTTTAAACAATTAGTATTTGTTTAAACAATTTTTTTCCTCCTGTAAATCGTGAAAAGTTATTATCTTTCGGAATAAATCGTACAAAGTTGATGGATGTCAAGAGTAGTAGTTCTTGTTTAACTTATTTGGTAATTATTTGAACAATTTTCATTTCTTTAAACAATTTTTTCTCCCTAAAATCGTAAAAAGTTATTATTCTCTGAAAATAATGACACAATTAAAGAATGTTGAAACCAATACATTTTTGAAGGATGTTTGCTAATTATTTAAACAATTTTTATTTGTTTAAACAAGTTTTTCCCCTGTGAAGCGTGAAAAATTTTTACTTTCTAGAATTAATGACACAATTAAAGGAATTTAAGGGTAATATTTTTTTTCTACACAATATTTTGCAATTTTTTAAATAATTTTTATTTGTTTAAACAATTTTTGTTTGTTTGCAAATTTTTTTCTCTGCAAATAGAGAAAATTTATTCTTTTCAGCAATGAATGACACAATTAACGAATTTTAAGAATAATATTTTCTTGCTTAAGATATTTTGAAATTATTTAAACAATTAATAATCATTAATAATCATTAATATAAACCATTTTTTGCAGTCTGTTATGAGTAGTTATTTTTGCAGGTCATATTCGTTAAAAATCTGAAAAAATAACTACTAATAACAGACTGCAAAAATGGTTTATATTAAAGATTATTAATTGTTTAAATAATTGCAAAATATCTTAAGCAAAAAAATATTATTCTTAAAATTCGTTAATTGTGACATTAATTGCAGAAAAGAATAAATTTTCTCGATTTTCAGAGAAAAAATTTCTTGAACAAACAAAAATTGTTTAAACAAATAAAAATTATTTTAAAAATTGCTGAATATTCTATAGAAAAAAATATTACTCTCAAATTCCATTAATTGTGTCATTAATTCCAGAAAGTAATAATTTTTCACGCTTTACAGGGGGAAAAATTGTTTAAACAAATGAAAATAATTTAAATAATCACCAAACATCCTTCAAAAATGTATTGCTTTCAACATTCTTTAATTGTGTCATTATTTTCAGAAAATAATGACTTTTTACGATTTTATGGAGAAAAAATTGTTTAAACAAATGAAAATTGTTTAAATAATTACCAAATAAGTTGAATAAGAAGTACTACTCTTGACATTCATCAACTTTGTACGATTCATTCCGAAAGATAATAACTTTTCACGATTTACAGGGGGAAAAAAATTGTTTAAAGAAATAGAGGAAATGGCTCGAATTTTATATAGGGCTTGAAATTGAGCCACATGGATTTCTGGAAAACTAAAACATGTACTAGTTTGGTAACAGTAGGAACTGAACGCACTTAAGTGTGGTGGAAAATAGTGACAGTTTCACTCTTTCATTTGCATCACAAAAAGTGTGAGACAGAAAAATAAAAATTCGGATATCCTGAGTTCATTCCAGGGAAGTCTTAAATGTCTACTCATTATTGCGGGAATGTAGTTTTTCCAATAAATGTTGTATGTAATAGTGAAGTAGGGTTAGTGGAATAGTATTGCTCGGTAGATATGCACGGAGAAAAATGGATGGTCAAAGCTAGAAAGTCAAAATTTACAGAGCCAGTCATTCCTTCTATATGGTCGAACGGTCTTTCCAACATTTTTTCGACATAGTCAGAAAGACTCTTATTTTATGGCCAGTCTGACGATTATAAGAACACCAGACTCACTATCAGGGATAACTAAGGTATCCATTTCGGTATGGTCAATACGCGGATCTTTTTTTTCACTCATTTTGACCATTCCCGAAGGACTAGATCAACCATCTCATATGCTCGATTGCTCGACGTTTGCGCGCCAATCATGCGCGTGAAAATTTGTAGGTTACCGGGTATTGCTAATTGGTGTTTGGTGCCAATTTGCATAACGGACGCGTGGACCACGTGCTGCTGATAATTAGCGATGGGTAGTTTTTAAATATTCGCAAGTATTACTAGTGCTGTGCTTGAGGTGTTTCTCGAGTTATTCCCTAGTCGTGAGAATTTAAACGATCGTATTTGTAAGTATCTATTTTATATAATTATGTGACATTCCAAATAGTCGATACTGTTATTATTTTTTAGGTTATACAATAATACAAGCTTGAAGTCATTTTTGATTATTTAAATAATCACTGAATATTGTAGCATTAATTATGTAGTTTAAACTTGATTTTTAATTGTGAATTTTACAATAAAACTTTATCTTCCAGTTGTGACCTATTCCACATTTAAATTCGTGGAAAGATAGACGGAAGGGTCTAGCTCATACGTGAAGCTGATGGAGAGCTGGAACTGTGGGGAAAAAATTATTCAAATATTCAGAGGTAATTGTCATCAATTTTATATTTTAGAACTTCACTTATTTGGCTGAAAATTAATCAGTCAACTATTGGGTTAAAAATGTTTGATTTTTGTTGGAAATTTATTTTTGGGTTTAAAATCTAAATGTGTGAAGTTAAAATTTAACTATTTGATTGAAAACTGACCTTTTTCTTGAAACTTCATATTATCGGGTTGAAAATTCCATTATTTTTGTATAGAAAATTCGTCTGCTTTGAAAATTCTACTGCTTTTTGAAAGATTCATCTTTCTTAATTTAAAATCAATTTTTCACAATGAAAATGTAAGAATATCATTTTTTTTAAACTTAATCTTTTTAGTTTGAAAATTTAACTAAATGGTTCAAAATTTATTTAGTTTCTTACAAATTTCTTTTTTTGGTGCGAAATTCATAATTTTAGCAGGAAATTTAAATGTTCAGTTGAAAAATGAACTTTTTTAGAATTTCGCTTTTTTGGAGTAAGAAAATTATTTCTTAAACTGAAAATTTAACTATTTGGTTGAAAATGAACTTTTTGGATAACATTTCATATTCTTCGCTTGAAAATTCTACTATTTTATATAGGAAATTCGTCTTTTCGTCTTTGAAATTCGAAAATTTCTTTGGAAAGACAACTATGCCGTAGAAAAGTTAACTTTTTTGTAGAAGATTACATAGTCTTTTTTTACAAAATAATTTTTTAAATGAAGTCTATTTCTTAAAATGAAAAGTTACCTGTTCCATTTATAATTAATTTCTTTTTCATATTTTATTACTTTACTTATTTCGTTAAAAATTAATGTGGTTCTTCAAAAATTCGTCTTTTCCTTTTGTAGAAAATTAATGTTGATTGAAAAGTCAACTATTTAGTTAAAAATGTGTGAATTTTCTTGAAAATTTATTTTTGGGATTTAAAACTAAATGTGTCAAGTTAAAATTCAACTATTTGATTGAAAACTGACCTTTTTGTTGAAACTACATATTATTTGTCAAGTTTCTGGAACGAAAATTTAATTCTCTTGTTGAATATTTGTTTTTTTTTTAATAAAGAAGTAATAGCTTTGGATTAAAAATTATTTTTTTTTCATGATAGAAAAGTATACTTTTTGTGTTGAAAATCTATCTTTCTTGGTTTAAAAGTAATTTGTTTGTAGAAAAATGGATAGTCCATTAAAAAAATCGTCTTTCTGGCGTGAAGATTTAACTACTTGATTGTAAATGCAACTGTTTGTACTGATTGAAATGCAACTACCTAAAAATTCATATTTTCTGTTGAAAACAAACTATTTGTTAAGAATTCATCTTTCCAAGATGTTAATTCAATTGTCTTCTGAAAAATGCGTATTTTTCGTGTAAAAGTGTAACTCTTGTTTATTTTAGAGTTCGAAAATTTGGTTGAAAATGCAAAAATTTTGTTCAAGGGGCATTTTTTTGGTCAAAAATTCAAGTGCCTTGTTGAAAATTCTTTTTTTTCAATAGCAAATCTGTAGTTCTACTTTAAGATTTATCTTTTAAGATAAAAAAGTCGTATTTTTGGTTGAAAGTTCACCTTTTCTGGTTGAAAATTAACTACTGTTTGGTTACCAATTATTATTATTTATAAAATTCACTATTTGTTTAGAAATTTATATTTTTTCATTTAAAATGACTTTTTGTTGAAAATTTAAGTTATTTGTAAAAGAAACTATTTCGTTAAAAGATTTTGGTTTGAATATTCGATCATTTGGTTGGAAATTCATTTTGTAGTTTGTAATTTAAATATTTGGCTAAAACTTCAATTATATTTTTAAAAATGCATCTCTTTTGCTTGAAAGTTTTCAGCTATTTGCTTGCAAATGCAAATGTTAGAATTATTCTTTATTTAATTCAATTAACTAATTGAAAATTAATCTTTCGGGCTAGAAATTCAACTGTTTTCTAAAAAATTAGACTTTTGAAATTTAAAACTCAGCTCTCTTAATGAAAATATGTCTTGTGGTTGAAAATTCGTCTGTTTTGGTTAAAGTTCAACTATTTTGTTGAGAATGCAATATATTCAGACTTGAGATCTTGTGCGATTCATAACATCCTTTATAATTTTAAACGACTAATCCGATTTTTTTAAAGCCTTCTAGTCAATTTGAGCCCTGGAATCAAAATCAAAACTAGTGTGTAGCTACTTTTTATACTATTAAAGATTCCGTTCTCTTACCTGACGAATTTCGACCACGGCTTATAAGTATTTACAACAAAACATGGGCACCTTTGAAGAATAAAAGGATAACTGGTGATAGTGCATTTCCGAACGAGCAGCATTTTTAAAGGATAATGACATATTGACTACATCAAGCTCTTTCCGGTTTTGCGAGTACAGTTTGGATACAAACTGCTCTTACAAGATTTTGATGAAAAGTATTTAGCAAAAAGAAATGCATTATACGCAGTGTGATCACGCACAAGGAAATCGTCAGGCAAGCGAATGTTGTGAGCATTAGCCGTTTAAGTGCGTTAAATATTAAATAATTAATGATATTTAATAATTTATTCTACGTTATATGTACAATCTTCGACCATAATTGTATTAAATTCTAGATTTAGCTTTAACGAAGGCTGTAACGAAATTGTGATTTATGAAGAAATCTCCATAGGTATATATTAAATATAGCAGTGACTGTTTTATCATATAAGTTATATTTATATTCATGCTCCTAATTCTAAAAATAAAACTGTGCATTTATAATCACCATTTTTAGCGAACTGTAACCTATTCATCATCAATTTAAATATTTCGTTTACTTTTAAGGTTACGTCAGGGTTTATCATTTTTGCAATCCATATACTGTTTTTGAATACGCTATAGAATATGTTATACTCTACATCTGAATTACTATGAAATTATGCTAATTACATAGTACGATGACTTTTATTAATTGATGAATAGTCAGGAGTATTTCCATACCAATCTTCAGTAAAAACTACTAATTCACAGAAAAAACGTTAAAAATTAAATTCATAAAGAATTTTTTCTTACTCATTTGTTTTGTTATGATTTAATATTACAAATTAGTAATTTTTTATTGAAGATTATTATCAGAATGCTTACTATAAATCAATTGATAAAGGACTCCCCAGTGTTTACATAGTGGACCTTCATACTAGTCCAGATTAGAAAATCAAATTTTTTTATTAATTTTCAAAAATAATATAAAAATATATATTTGGCTCTTAGAAATAGTAATTTTAATCGTATCAGATTTTTGAATCGACCCTCTGCAATAATCGAATTCGCCCTCCTAAAATATACATTTTGAAATTCCGGGATAATCTAATCGACCATTCTGAGCTGATAGAATCGACTGTATTGAGAAAATCAAAGCGGTGATCCGAGGTGTCCAAACCGACCCTTCACAATGACCAGGTTAACACTTTGAGAAAATCGAATCGACCATCTCAGACCATCGAGTGGTCTGTCTAGAGACAATCATATCAACCCTTTAGCATGATCGGGTCAGCTTTCTTGAGATGACCGATTCGACCGTCCGAAATGATCGACTCAGCACTTTGAGATGGTCGATTTGAACCTCTTGTTTCAACCTTCTAGAGATAATCGCTTTAGCCATATTCAAGGGCTGTCCTATAGTTGACCCTGCAATATGGCCGGTCTGCACATCTAGATGGCCAAACAGACCTTCCATTTTTCTCCGTGTGGAGGTGCTTCTGTTTATGGGTTTTGCTTTTTAAACATGAACATTTTGTACCGGGTGGCTCTAATTTGATACACCATGGGTGGCTCGAATTAGATATACCAGAAATCACAGTTAGACACTATTCAGCTTCCTGAATGTTAAAAAAATGGGTTCATGTATTCATGCACGTATGTGTGTGTATGTCGGTGCTTGTTTAGTGTGGATTCATGTGATTCTAACAATGACGAGTGTAGTGTGTATACTAACGCTTATTGTCCAATTTGTCTTCTTTGCAGATTTCAGAATGTCAAATACCAGATTCGATTA
>CAKNXH010056476.1:0-47233 GCA_932178445.1 Andricus quercusramuli
ACGGAGCGACCCAAGGACGACCGCCTTCTGCATTCTCCCTGCAAGTGTCTCAGCATTTTGTTGACACGCAGGGATGCTTTTCAGGCTATTAACAAGTGAAACCTTGGCACCTCCAAGAGCGCCAATGATCAGGACGATTAGCTTAACAGAATATTCCGGGTATAACCGTCGCAACTCCCTCATAAGGTCTTTATACCTTTCTTTCTTTTCTTTCTCCTTCGCTGTGACGTTTTTGTCCGCTGGTGCCGAAAATTCGATAACGAACATGGTTCGTTTCTCGAAGTCAAGAAGAACCATGTCAGGCCTCGAGTACGCAACAGAAACAATTGTCGAGAATATGAAGTTCCAATATATGCGGCACTTCTCATTTTCGACAATTGACTCTATTTCTCTAGGGGCGTTCAGCGGAGAGGTATTTGGGCTAATGCCGTAAGAGTGACAGAGATGATAATAAAGCACTCTCAGTGCCGCATTGTGCCTTTGGGTGTAGGTTGTTCCCGCATGAGCTGGACAACTAGATAGTATGTGTCCTAGATGCTCGGGGTGTTCATGACACGCTCTGCAGCTATCATCGGGCATATCTTGGCTCAAAATGTGGCGACGGTATGCTAGAGTGGAAATGACACCATCTTGACATGCCAAAATGAAGCCCTCTGTTCCCGACTTCAATCCGGGTGATCTAAGGAAAGCAAACGTCAGCTCATACGACATCGACTGATCTTCCACATTTTTGTGGAAGATGCCGTGCATCTTCTTGTCGAGGAGCTCTTCGCGAAAGTTTTTCTCCTGTGCTTTCTTAATCCGGGCCTTCAGGAGTTAGTATTCAAGACGGATAAGATTTGATGCATTTCGCTCACCCCTGATATTGAAGTCAAGGCCGAGTGTTTCAGCAGCCTCTTCTGCTGCTTTGTAAAGAAACGCCCCTTTGCCTACTTCTTCGTGTTTTCTGACCATTTTAAGAAGAGGATCTTGTCCATTTGCGACAATATGTGCTGTGCCCAGAATAATCCTGTTGTGAAGACATCCAAGATTCAGTATTCCACGACCACCTTGACGGCGTGAGATGTAAAGTCGTGGAACAGAAGACTTAAGGTGCATGCTTTTGTTCATGTGCATGACCTTTCGGGACCCGATATCGAGGGATCTGAGCTCGTCCTTCGTCCATGGAACTACTACAAATGAATAGAGTACTACTGGGACAGCAAGCATGTTCGTTGCAGATACTTTGTTCCTCGCCGACAGTTTGAAAGACCATATCTGTCGGAGGAGACATTTGTATCTGCATCGGAGAGTAGCCTTTATAGATGTTACGTCCTGAATGCGGCTTTGTGGCACGCCCAGGTATGTATAGGTCTCTCCAGCGCAAAAATGTCGCATAGCGCTTCCGTCAACGAGTTCAGGATCTTCGCGGATGCCGTTAAGTTTTCCTTTCTTCAAATTAACCTTGGTGCATTTCTCTAATCCGAACTCCATTCCAATCTCTTGAGTGTACTCTGTGACAATTTTTAGAGCTAGATGTAGTTTCTCTTGACTTCTAGCATAGAGCTTAAGATCATCCATGTAAAATACATGAGTTACCTTATGCTTTCGATTTCCAGGTTTGCCGCAGAGGTACCCTTCGGAATGGCGAAGTGCGAGAGATAGTGGCAATAATTTGAGGCAAAAGAGGAGAGGGCTCATGGTATCGCCCTGAAACACACCTCTCTGAAAGGTGATACTGTTAGTGATCACACGATATTCTCCAGATAAGATGGTAAATCTGGTTTTCCAAAGCGGCATTAATCTCTCTATGCATCTCACGATGTGTGGATGAACCTTTAAGCTTTCCAACAGACAGATGATAAGTCTATGGGAGGTTGAATCAAAAGCTTTTCGGTAATCTATCCAGGCCATCGATAGAGATCGTTGATAGGATGCTGCATCTTTACAGACACATCTATCGATGAGCAGGTTCTCCCGACATCCTGCTACGGCTTTCTTCGAGCCACGTTGTTCATACATCTCTCGCCACACAGGTTCAATTGTCCGACGAATCCTATCATTTAGGATGGCTGTGAAGATCTTATACAGTGTGTTCAGACAAGTTATTGGCCTGTAATTCTTAGGGTCAGCTTAGTTGCCCGTCTTAGGCAGGAGCACTGTGCGCCCTTCCACCAACCACTCCGGAATAGGCTCTTCCGACTTTAGATATGAGGTGAAAATTCGGGCCAGATGCTGGTGGGTAGAAGGAAACTTCTTCCACCAGAAGGTCTTGATACCATCTGGTCCCGAAGCGGGAAAGTTCTTCATGCCTCTTAATACGTTTTTCACCTCCTCGGTAGTGTTAGGTGGGCATTCTTCCTCAGGTGTTATGAGGGCATTGCACAGCTCCTTGAAGCTATTTATGTTCTTTGAGTCTTCTTGAAGTGGATGCTGGACCTCGTAGACTTCTCTCCAAAATGCTTCGACCTCCTCTGGTTTGGGCGAATGGTCGACAGTAATTGGAGGGTCTTGGAAGAGTTTAGATGGATCAGATGAAAATTGTTGATTTTCTCTGACCCACCTCTCTCTCCGCTCTAGACTTCTCCTAGCGTTAGATAGTATCACACACTGAATGCGGGACGCGTACTGTCTAGCCCAGCCTATCTTTGTGCTGAGTGGATGCATTCTTCTTTCGGTCTTATGATCAAATGTTGGTTTTGTTTTACGGCTTGCATCTGCCAAAGTTCTCGTTGCATTGTACACACCACAACTGATAGTCCAGAGGTCGGATTCTTCGGAAAAATCTCCACGAAGTTCATCATCCAATTCAGTCAGATCTTTGGGCTTGGGAGAAACCTGAATGTTGATGTTTCTCCGGGTCCTGAAGCATCGCTCTTCCGCTATTGGATGCCTGTTCGCGGTTGGTCTCAGTGTCGCTTCTCTTTCTCTGTTGCCGGCTTGTTCTGGATGCGGTTGAGTAGGCACTCCGCTTATATAACCTTTTTTCCGGAGGTTCTCGGCATGGTTTCGCAGACGTTGTTGCGAAAAGTCTGAGAGCTCTGGGTGTTTCTCGCACCACCGAGCATGCAGTCATGCCATGTAACCTTCGCGTTCAGGGACCATACTGGCATCGTAGCACTCCAGCAGGCCGTCATTGAGTTGATCCGTCAACTTAAAAGTAACAAGATTCCGCCGGTCAATCGCATTGACTCCGTCTTGATTGGCTCCCCCAACTGTAGGGTAGTCGGCATTGTTGTCCGACCCATTGTCGGGAGCCCTGCGCGTTCGATTGTTTTGAACCACACTTACTACAATTATGTTTGGTGTTGTCATTGTTGTTTCCACGAGCAGCTAGGGAAAGGGTTCGTCCATCCTTGTAGAGCCCCGCATGCAAGGATAAGGCTGTATAATCTGAGAGTCGCCGATTTCCCAGAATCACCGTTAGAGACACCTCACCCAGGTGACATTCAGCTTTCGGCACGGTTCTCACGCCTTCGTTTGGGGGTTATTCCTTCGGGACCATCCCTGGACAATTGTCCGCGACTGCTTATTAATTATTGTAACCATATTCAGCCGAAACCCTTGGTACAGGGACCCTCTATCCGCAACCCGTGGACGCGTTCGGTGGCTTTGTCATAAGCCCTTCGGTTCTATTCCAAAGGAATCGAAACCGAACCAAAAAAAAATATATATATATACATACATATACATAATTAAAAAAAAAGTTCAGCAACCACCGCAGGGTACCACTAAGAGCAACTGTCATCTAAAAAAAATGTCAATAGCCCCCAGTAGAACCGCCGCAAATCACACTTATGGCCACGTCTCACAACCGTGTTATATATATATAGGGACGTTCCATGTCAACCGGATCAGTGCTATGCCCAAAATTTCGGGTAGGTAAAAAAATCCACCAATGGCTCGTTTCAAAGCTAAGGAGGTCTACTTTCAAATGTTAGGTGCGCCTTTACAACATCCAATATGGCGGCTCCAATATGGCGCCTGAAAGCTCGCAATTTCTGTGAAAAAAATTTAAACACGCACTAAATTTAAATTTAGTCAATATTTAAAGTGCTATACACGCTTTTAGACGTATTTTGTCCTTCTCAACACGAATCCTGTGTTAGAATTCAGCTATAACATCACATTTTCTTCCTAACCTCAAAAAAAAAACGAGTAAAAACCAGTAAAAATGTGCGAAAGTGTACGTGAAGAAAACAGAAACCTGTATTTTTCAAATCCTTCTCTTCTTCTATGAACAGATGGATCCGCTAAATCCGAATCCAACCTCCGCAATTAAGCTGACGCGCCTTGGTTGTTTCTAACCTAAAAAAAATCAATATTTTTTATGAAATGATTTTTTTTTAATTCAGCCGTTTCATGCCAAATTTGATATGTGAGGGTTATTGGAATCGCTGAACATGAATCTGAAGACAAGCCTGCGAAATTTAAGGTGGCGGATCCAACATGGTGGATATTCCTGAAAATCAACCTAATAATATCAAATTTGGTGTACGGGGTTTATTGGGGTCACTGATCATGAATCTGAGGTCAGGATGTAAATGTTCTAGGTGGACCCAAGAGAGACACCTTCTTGGCTTAACTCATTAACCAATATATTCCCTTCACTCTTCCGTCTCTAAACATGCGCTAAAGCTGCTATAAAAGAATATTTTTCCCAGTAGTATTTCATTTTATTTCTCTAAGATCGGAACCTGTTATTCAAGAAATTAATATTGCATAAAAGATTCGTCTTTGGCATTAGAGTACCTTTTAATTTCAAGTTTATTGTCAGTAGTTGGAATAAATGAATTACTCATCAGAATTTTAGGCACAGCAGGTGGATTAGGAAATCGTCTGTTGAGCTTTCGTAAGATTTTACCATGATCTTGCTTGGTGTAGTGAAAAAACTGTATATTCTGAAATCTTGACTTCACCCAAGTGAAGAGTGAGATCGAATTCAAAATGGCATTATTCGGAGAAGCTTGTAAACTGAAACGAGTCGCTGCACTTTTCAAACATGCTCCAAGACCATCACAAGCACATTTGCCATGTGTAGTAGCGTTACAATGCCATTCAGCATCGATATCAAAATCGAGCTTATGATGCATCTAAAAGTTTATTTGAGCACTGTTATTAAAATATTGTTTAGCACCATCGGATGAGTCATAAATTTTCATTACTTTCGGACATACCTTTTTTATGACTGGTATGACCTTCATTTGCATCAAATAAACTGCTGCTGAATCATGCTTTGTGCAATCTGAGAGTAATATAATACTGTGATGTTTTATTTCATTTGTAAAGCGATAATAAGTTACGAAAGTAAATACTGTACACTGATCGCTGTTGCAGGGAAAAGCCTGTCCTGCATCCTGTACAACGTATGCCAAATTTTCTGCAAAATCACAGTTGACCAAGACTTCATCATCACGTAAATTTTCTTTTTTATCGGAAAAAAATTCAGACTGAGACTTTGCTATAAATTGATACGGGACAAGCAATTTTAAACGATTGCATAACTCTTCAACAACATCTTCTGTGGAAAGACATACCTGCACGAGAAAGCATCTATCTATGGATTGCCACGTATTGAATATTACCTCCTCTCTTTTATTTGTTTCCAGTAATGCAGAAATAAGATCAACAGATTCTTCTATTTGAGAACATTTTGGGCAATTCAGCAAAGAACAATCAGGAGTACCTTTTGTGCATAAAATGTAATTTATGCAATCTTTACAATCATTTTATTGAATTTCAGAACCTTTGGTTAGCATCGTTAAGTTCAGAGCATCGATCATCGTTTTCACATTCTGATCTGTCGTGCAAAGACAGACAAAGGCAAATTTTGATGAACCAATAGCATGCTGTGGAAACTTTTCCTTAAAAATTCTGTATAAAACTTTAATGTCATAAAGAAGTAAATGCCTTTGTTCAATAACTTTTTTACCATCAATTTTCACGGAAACAGTACTTTTTTGTTAGGCATTATCAGATTGTTATCTTCAGATTCATAAAACGGAATTACTTGTGAGACTATTTTTCCGGCTAAACTCTTACATTTTTTGAAAGGAGGAGTAGCTAATACCTACAGAACAAGCGAACTTCGGTTTTAGTGATGCTCAATTGTTTCTTCAGAGTAAACAATTGAGAATCACTAAAACCGAAGTTCACTTGTTCTCAGGGATCGTCCATATATTACGTAAGACGTTTTTCTTTTGTTTATATCGTTGTGTCTTTCTTAACTTCACAGCAATTTTAATCTCGTCTTTATTTAAACAAAAGAAAAACGTCTTACGTAATATATGGACGATCCCTCACTAGGAAAACAAATGAGGATCGTGGATGCAGAGCTTCCGCATTTAATGCAATACCATTTAATACGTGTGAGTGATGTAGCAGAAGACACTTTTTTCCATCTTAGGATAAACTTTCGCAGGAGAACACGTAAAATGTAATCGCGCTAAATTTTAGGAAAGTCGTTTTTTTGAGATATTGGGTGCTCTCATAACATTTCAGTATAGTCGTATTTCTGTGATATTGGTTGCTCTCATAACATCGGGGTCTACTCAATAAAAGTCCTTTTGTTCAACATGGCGAACAAAGAAAGTAGAATTGGCGATAAAGAAGATATTCAGAAGTTACATTCAAGAAGGTGTATTAACCCACTGAATATAGACAGTCATATTGGCATCAATTTAAGGATTATTTCTAAAGGTATATTGAAAGTTTGTCCAAACTTACATCCGAAATCTAAAATATGCGAACACTGTAGGAAATCAGTCCACGAATTACAAAGAAAGGACTCTTGTGATAGTGATGCCACTGGTTCTGATTATTTGCAAGATTTGCCTGTAAACGAATCTCTTGATAGTAGTCTTGATATTAGCGTTACTGATTCTGAAGGCCAACATAAACCACTACAAGAAACTGAAAAAATCAACTGGTGTATTAGCTACTCCTCCTTTTAAAAAAGCTAAGAGTTTCACCACTACGCAGCGCGCCCTCGGGTTGCGGATAGAGGAACGGCCCGTTAGGCTGAACAGCCCCTCAGGTTAGCTGCGAATACAAGAATAAGCAGCCGCGGACAGCCGATAGGAACCAGTCGTGGGTGTGGTGAGCCCAGCCTAAGATGTTGGCCTAGCACTGCCTAGCACTGGTAGAAAACACGATGACCATGGCTTGGGAGGACCCACCCATTCACGTTCATACGCAATGAGTGGGTCCTGGCAGGCCGAGGTGCAGCGTGTATCCACCTAGAAATACTACCCGAATCAAAACTAAAAATCTTGTAAGGGAAAAATCCTGCTGCCCATTGGACACCGCAGCGATGACACTGCCCGCAAGGGATGTGTGGAATGATTCGCCTGTATAGGGCCAAAGGGGTACTGATGCCAGTATAGGCGCGCTGCCTTGCAGGGGGACGTTAGGATACGAGCATGAAACTGTAATGTGTCTGACGACAAGTTGACATGGTCCTTGTCAGGGTCGGAAAGCTCCCACACTTAGACCTAGGGAGGTATGGGGGTTATCACTCCTGGGACAGTGGACTCACCTACGATCGGAATAGGATCCTAAAGTGCGGATTATCTTGAAACTACCATGGCTAACTTGCAAAAACAGAAAACTACAATTGAAGATCTAAGGATGGGAACTCTAAACGCACATAGTCTAAATACTGGCGGATTTAGCGAACTCATTTGGATAGCAAATAAATACATAACTGACTTAATAGCACTTCAAGAAACCTGCTGGCCGGGCGATTTTGCGTCAATTTCTAAGGATAACTATACTTTTCACTATGTGGGAGCTAAGGGGCGCCCACTGGGGACCGGTTTTCTCATTAATGAACGAATCTCGCAAGCGGTTATCGACATGCAATTCATTAGCGATCGGTTATCATACATTGTACTGAAGGGTATTTTCAACAAACAGGTATTAATCAATGTGCACTGCCCCACCGAGGACAAAGACGAAGACACTAAAGATCTCTTTTACGAAACAATCGAGCAGGTTTTTGACAAGTTCTCAACTTTTGACGCAAAAATAGTATTGGGAGATTTCAACGCGAAAATTGGAAAAGAACCGATTTATAGGCCTACAATAGGATCAGAAAGTTTGCATGACGTCAGTAACGACAATGGAACTAGAGTAATGAACTTTGCAGCTTCAAAGAACCTCGTCATCAAAAGCACATATTTCAAGCATAAAAATATACATAAGGCCACCTGGAGATCACCAGATGGTAACACTCACAATCAGATTGATCACGTTCTAATTGACAGAAGACGTCATACAAACATTCTCGATATCAGATCGTATAGGAGAGAGGATTTAAATTCAGACCATTTTCTCGTGATAGTAAAAATAAGATCTAGGCTAGCGATAACTAAGAAAACAAGCCGTACAGAGCCAACAGTTCGTTTCAATATAGATATGTTCAAAACAGCAACAGAAACATTAAATTATCAAGTTGAGATTTCTAACAGCTTTGATGCTCTCCAAGAACAGAGAGACGATAACAATAATTGCGAGGAGGATCCGAAAACCCTGTGGAGCAATATAAAAAAGGCGGTAAAGACAGCTGCGAAACTTACGATAGGTTTAAAGAAAGTAACAAAAAGCAAACCGTGGTTTGACGAAGAGTGCAAACTCGGGTCTGAAAAACATCGGAAGGCCAGAGTAATTAGTTGACAAAATAAGTGCGATCAAACACATAAAAAGTATCTCGAGATTAGTAAAAGTACAAATAGGCTCTATAGATCCAAGAAAAGGGAGTGGGAAAAGAATAAAATACTAGCAATAGAAACGCATAATAAACAGAATAACCCGCGCGAGATGTACAGGGAAATCAATTTTATAAGGAAAGGCTTTCAAAGTAGAACGGAAGTAATGAGGAACGAAAATGGCAATCTAGTAGCCGATGCGACAGAGACACTGAATTTATGGAGAGACTATTTCGATAAACTATTAAATGTACGCGAAGCCCCCGTTGAAGGTAATCTTGGCGAAATCCACACTGCTGATCTATTAATTGATGATTGATATTAATTGATGATTAATCGAAGACAAAATGTATGACCGTCGTCAGATCCGAACAAAGTAATCAAGACGGGGATCTTATGGCCGGAAATATGAAATTCGAAAGGGTTAGCGAGTTTAAATACCTCGGGTCTATTATAACTAGCGAAAATTAAATTAAAACGGAAATCAACGCACGGCTGCACGCTGGCCATGGGTGCTATTATGCAGTAAACACACTATTCAAATCGCGATTGCTATCTAGAAACATCAAAGTAAGAATCTACAAAACAATAATAATGCCGGTCGTCATGTACGGTTGCGAAACGTGGGCGCTGACGAAAGGAGAGGAGAATAGGTTCAGAGTTTTTGAGAATAAAGTACTTAGAAAAATCTATGGTCCAAAAAGGGACGAAGAGACCGGCGAATGGAGAAAACTGTATAATGATGAGCTGCATGCTGTCTACGGGTCAGCAAATATTAATAGAGTAATGAAAGCGCGTAAACTAAGATGGGCGGGGCATGTAGCAAGAATGGGAAATGAAAGAACAGTGGCGCAAGTTTTAAGAGGGAGACCGAATGGTAAGAGACCTTTAGGCAGACCGAGAAACAGATGGGAGAAAAATGTAAGGGATGATTCAAAAGAACTAGGACATGATTACTTAAACTGTATGGAGGATGCACAGGATAGAGATGTGTGGCGGTCTCGGGTTAGTGAGATAATGAACTTTCGAGTTCGAACTGCTAATCTCTAATGATAATAATAATGAGAGTTTAGACAAAAAAGTAGTCTCACAAGTAATTGCATTTTATGAATCTGAAGATAACAGTCGGATAATGCCTGACAAAAAAGATACTGTTTCCGTGAAAATTGATGGTAAAAAAGTTATTAAACAAAAGCATTTACTTCTTTACGACATAAAAGTTTTCTACAGAATGTTTGAGGAAAAGTATCCACATCATGCTATTGGTTCATCAAAATTTATCGAACTACGCCCTAAATGGTGTGTTATTGCTGGAAGTTCAGGAACGCATATAGCGTCTGTATTTGCACGACACATCAGAATGTGAAAACGATGATCGATTCTCTGAACTTAAATATGCTAACCAAAGGTTCTGAAATTCAATTAAATGATTATAAAGATTCCATGAATTACATTTTATGCAAAAAAAGTACTCCTGATTGTTTTTTGCTGAATGGTCCAAAATGTCCTAAAATAGAAGAAGTTTTTGATCTTGTTTGTGGATTACTGGAAACAAATAAAAGAGAGGAGGTAATATTCAGTACGTGGCAATCCACAGATAGATGCACTCTCGTGCAGGTATGTCTTTCCACATAAGATTTTGTTGAAGAGTTATGCAATCGTTTAAAATTGCTTGTCCCGCACCACTTCATAGCAAAGCCTCAATCTGAATTTTTTTCCAATAAAAAAGAAAATTTACGTGATGATAAAGTCTTGGTCAACTGTGATTTCGCAGAAAATTCGGCATACGTTGTACAGGGTGCGATCAGTGTACAGTATTTACTGTCGTAATTTATTATCGCTCTACAAATTAAATAAAACATCACAGTATTATATTACTCTCAGAAAGCACAAAGCATGATGCAGCAGCAGTTTATTTGATGCAAATGAAGGTCATACCAGTCATGAAAAAGTTTTGTCCGAAAGTAAAGAAAATTTATTACTCATCCGATAGTGCTAAACAACATTTCAAGAACAGGACTCAAATAAACTTTTTGATGCATCATAAGCTCGAATTTGATGTCGATGCTGAATGGCATTGTAACGCTACTGCGCATGGCAAATGTGCTTGTGATGGTCTTGGAGCATGTTTAAAAATTGCAGCGATTCGTTTCAGTTTACAAGCTTCTCCGAAAAAGGCCATTTTAAATTCGATCTCACTCTTCACTTGAACAAAGTCAAGATTTCAAAATATACAGTTTTTTCACTATACCAAACAAGATCATGCAATATTAGTTCCTTAAATAACATATTCCGATCTCAGAGAAATAAAATAAAATAATACTGGGAAAAATATTCTTCTGTAGCAGCTTTAGCGCACGTTTATAGACAGAAGAGTGAAGGGAATATATTGGTTAAGGAGTTAAGCCAAGTTGATTTTCGAAAATGTCCACCATGTTGGATCCGCCTTCTTGAATTTTGCAGACTTGTCTTCAGATTCATGATCAACGATTCCAATAACCCTCAAATATCAAATTTGGCATACATCGACTAAAAAAAAAAATATATTTCATAAGAAATATTGATTTTTTTAGTTTAGAAACATCCGAGGTGCATCAGTTTAATTGCGGAGCTGGATTCCGATTTAGCGGATCCATCTGTTCATAGAAGAAGAGAAGGATTTGCAAAATACAGGTTTCTGTTTTTTTCACGTACACTTTCGCACATTTGTACTGGTTTTTACTCGTTTTTTTGAGGTTAGGGAGAAAATGTGACGTTATAGCTAAATTATAACACCGGATTCGTGTTTAGAAGGACAAAATACGTCTAAAAGCGTATAGAGCACTTCAAATATGGACTAAATTCTGATTTAGTGCATCTTAAAATTTTTTTCACAGAAATTGAAAGCTCTCAGGCGCCATATTGGAGCCGCCATATTGGATGTTGCAAAGGTGGATTTTATTAACTACCCCAAATTTTGGGCATAGCACTGATCCGGTTGGCATGGAACGTCCCTATACAGGGTGTCCCACCACCTTTGAACATGCCGGTACTGGGTGATAGGGGACAAAAAAAGAAACAGAAAAGTCCTCTGGCGAAATTTGATCTGGGCCTTAGTTTGGGCACAGTAAAGCTTCAAAGTTGGGCATAATGAACCAATCAGCATCGAGCTTTGGCAACCACTTGTTTGTCTCATAAGTGTTAAGCACGAAGGAATAGTAAGGAGTGGTATCACCCTATGTGTTCGGTGAGCAGAGGTGGGACAAGTGACGTCCAATAATTCGTTAATGCTAGCTACGAATGAAAACTCGTATGCTCCCCCGTGCACATGCGCAGAGCTGTTTTCGCAGTCACATGTTATACCCACTCAATATGTTACCTTTTGACATCTCGATGCACATGTAGGTTATGTTCGTTTGTTTATGTTCGTTCAATACTTCAATACGTTCGTTCAATACGTTCGAAACTTCAAACGCGTGTTGACATCGTTGGCATGGCAACCGCCAGTGCGCATGTGAACGGGGGAGCATACGAGTTTTCATTCGTAGCTAGCATTAACGAATGACTGGACGTCGCTCGTCCCACTCCCCACTTACAAGGATACTACTCCTTACTATTCCTTCGTGGTGTTAAGATTAGTCTAGGAGCCAGGTGGGGTGTCGTGGCCGATAGGGGCAACGAGCACCTGGGTGGAGCCCGTTGCCCCTATCGGCCCCCCCCCCCCCCCTGGCTCCTAGACTAGATAGCGTGCGTGCTGGCTGGCGGTTCACTTCAGCACCCGCAAAAATTTCACATCCTTGATCTTTGATTGTTTCTACAAGACGCGAAATTCAAGCCCTTACATTTTTTTAAATTCTTAGTTGTTCTTGCAAACGTTTATTACCGTCCTTAAAATAACATAACATTTGCTCAAGCTAAAATAGATGAATTTCAATTTATTACAGAACTTTCCTGACATTTCATGTAAAAAACCCAACAAAGATGTTTAAAATTCAGAAGACCAAACGAACTTTTGTTCTTCAGAATGAATCCGCCTCAAAAATAAATTCTTAGTTATTCGTTTCAGAAATTTTGTTACATTGTTGTTATAAAACCAACAAATTAACTTAAAACTCGAAGAAACAAAATAAACTTCTGTTATTGATAATTAATTAACAAGTCTACGATAAGTAATTCTTTGCGATTCAATTCAAAATTTTTTGTTACATTTATTGTAACGAATTAATAAAAAAATTAAAAATGGGAAATCCAAACAAACTTTTGTTCTTTAAAATTAACCAACAAGTCTAAAATGAGAAAACACATTTTTAACCCCCAAAAGTAATTATTTGCGATTCGCTACAACATTTTTGATACATTTATTATCACAAAAACAAAATTGTAAGAAAACCAACAAAAAATGGAATATGAGAAAACCAAACAAACTTTCGTTTTTGAAAATAAATCATCAAGTTAATGATAAGAAAACTCATTTCAAACCCGCAAAAGTACTTCTCTGTAACTTATTACACAATTTTTTTGTAATAATAATGAAACTAAAAAAAATTTAAAGCTCGGGAAACGAAACAAACTTTTGTGCTTTGAAAATAATCAATAAGCGTACAATGAAAAAACAGATTTGGAATCCCAAAAGTGATTATTAGCGATTTTTTTTCATGAATTCCGTTACGTTAATTGTAACAAAGTTAAAAGTAAAGTTAAAAGACACATTTTCTTCCCACAAAAGTAATTTTTGGGATTCATTGTGAAAATTTTGTTACATTTAATTGAACGAAACTAATAAGAAATGTAAAGCTCGGGAAACGAAAGGATCTTTATTTCCTTAAAAATAACCAACAGGTTGAGAATAAAAAATCACATTTTGAACCCCTGAAAGTAATCCTTTGAGATTCTTTCCAATAATTCTGTTACCTTAATTGTAATGAAGTTAAAAATATTTAAACATGGGGAATCCAAACGAACTTTTGTTCCTTAAAAATAACCTACAAGTCGAAGATAAGAAAATACATTTTGCACACCCAAGAGTAATTCTTTGTAATTCATTGCAAAATTGTTGCAAACAAACTTTCGTTCTTGGAAACAAATCATCAAGCTAAAGATAAGAAAACTCCTTTTGAAAACGCAAATAAATTCTGTGCAACACATTAATGTTGCAAAAAAAATATACTGAACAGAATAATAACAAAAAAATAAATACAATGAAACAACAATAACACAATAAAATTATATAAGGATAAAAGATGAACATTAAATAAGATGAAAACTATGTACAAGTTAACGGAGATAAAATTTATTTAAAGTGGCTAAATATCAAGAACTTAGGAAATCTTGAAATCAAACTACTTTAAGAATCACTTTTGGGTGTTCAAAATGTATTTTCATCTTAGACTTTTTAATTTATTTTTAAGAACGAAAGTACATTTCGTTTAATCATGCTTTAATTTTCTTTATTTTGTTACAATGAATGTAACAGAAATGATGTAATGAATAGAGAACTCTTAGGGGTTCTAAATATGTTATTTTATTTTGAGCTTGTTGGTTAATTTATAAAACCAGAAGTTCGGTTCGTTTCCCGAGCTTTAGATTATTTTATTATTTATGATGAATTTGAAAGAAAAAAAGGTTGTTTGATTTTCCGAGTTCTTAATTTTTTTGTTGGGTTTGTAAACATTAAATGCAACAATAATTTCTCAACGATTAGCAAAGAATTAACTTTGGGGATTCAAAATGTATTTTATCTTATTGTTAGAATTGTTGATTTATTGTTAAGAATGAAGGGTCGCTTGGTTTATGCCAGAAATAAAAAATAAATAAATTAAAACCACTTTTGGGGGTTTAAAATTGCTTTACATTTCTTTATTGTTTTTGCTAAATTGAATGCAAAAAAAAATTGTTGGTTATTTTTAAAGAATTGAAGATCATTTCGTATCACGACCTTTAAATTTTTTTTTGTTTCGTTACATTGAATGCAACAAAAATTTGGCAATGAATCCCAAAAATTACTTTGATACAATTAATGTAACAGAATTTATGAAAAAAATCGCTAAGAATTGCTTTTGGGGGTTTCAAATAAGTTTTTTCATTGTGAACTTGTTGATTATTTTTAAAGAACAGAAGTTCGTTAGAATTTGCCATGTTTAAATATTTTTAACTTTCTTACGATTGAGGTAACAGAATTTATGAAAAGAATCTCAAAGAATTACTTTTAGGGGCTCAAAATGTACTTTTTTATTTTCAACTTGTTGGTTATTTTCAAAGAACTGAAGATCGTTTCGTTTCCCGAGCTTTAAATTTTTTTTTAGTTTCGTTCAAGTAAATGCAACAAAAATTCTACAATGAATAAAAAAAATTACAATTACTGTAACACAATTTATGCAAAAAATCGCAAATAATTCTTTTGGAGGTTCAAAATGTATTTTCGATTTTTAAACTAGTTGATTAATTTTAAAAAACAAAAGTTCGTTTCGTATCCAGAGCTTTAAATCATTTGTTTAGTTTTGTTACATTAAATGTAACAAAAACTGTGTAGAGAATTGCGGAGAATTACTTTTGAGGATTTGGGAATGAGTTTTCTTATCTTGGACTTGTTTATTTATTTTCTGGAACAAAAGTTTTTTTGGTTTTCCCGGTTTCAATTTTTTGTTGGTTTTCTTACAATAAATGTAACAAAAAGTTTGCTATGCATCTCAAAGAATTACTTTCGTTTGGTAGAAAATGTGTCTCTTATTTTAGACTTGTTGGTTAGTTTTAAAGGACAAATTTTTTTTTCTATTCCCCAGCTTTAGATTTATTTGTTGTTTTTGTAGCAATAAATGTAACAGAAAATGTTGTAATGAATCGCAAAGAATTACTTATCATAGACTTGTTAATTAATTTTCAATAACAGAAGTTTGTTTTGTTTCTTCGAGTTTTAAGTTACATTGTTGGTTTTACAACAAAAATGTAACAAAATTTCTGCGACGAATCATTGAGAATTTCTTTTTGAAGTTTAAAACGTTTTTTTTTATCTTAGACTTGTAGATTAATTCTGAAGAACAATAGTTCGTTTGGTCTTCTGAATTTTAAACATCTTTGTTGGTTTTCTTACATGAAATGTCATGAAAGTTCTGTATTAAATTTGAATTCATCTTTTTTAGGTTGAGCAAATGTTATGTTATTTTAAGGACGGTAATAAACGTTTGCAAGAACAACTAAGAATTTAAAAAAATTAAAAGGCTTGAATTTCGCGTCTTGTAGAAACAATCAAAGATCAACGATGTGAACTTTTTGCGGGAGCTGAAGTAAACCGCCAGCACGCCCACTATCTCAACACTTATGAGACAAACAAGTGGTTGCCAAAGCTCGAATGTGATTGGTTCATTAGGCCCAACTTTGATGCTTTACTGTGCCCAAACTAAGGCCCAGATCAAATTTTGTCAGAGGACTTTTCTATTTCTTATTTTGTCCTCTATCACCCAGTATCGGCATACTCATAGGTGGTGGGACACCCTGTGTGTGTGTGTATATATATATACAACATATTGTTTACAGAATACGGGCACTATCTGACGCTAGGGGAAGTCTAGAAGGGAGAATAAGGTGAGTTTGAGAAAATCCACTATGATAGATAAACGTTTATTTTTCAGCCTGCTGGCCTTAAAAAATTGACTCGCTTGCTCTTCCATTTTTACAGATTTTTCTTGAAACAAACCCTTAAAAACTAACATCCATTCCTTATCTCTAAGCCGCACGCTCTTATTGCCTTGCCTTTCTCGCTTCGCCTCGCCTCGCTCGCATGTCCCTACTTTTTTTTCGCTTCGCCTCGCTAGCCAACCTCTGTTTTCGCTCTAATACCTACTACTTATCTACTATTCACAATATTTACATCTTACTTATATCTACTTTCTCTTCTGTTTACAATCCTTCCGTCTCCATTCCTCTTCCTCCTTCCTCCTCTTCATCTCCTTCTTAACCAACACTCCCTTCACCCATGCTACTGCCCTTTTTTCCCCCTTTTCATGCAACAATACCTCCATGCTTATCTCACTTCTTTCCACCTCCACGCACTCCTTCAACCAGTGCCCCACTCTTGCATCCCCCTTTCCACACAGTTCACACATCCTCTTCTCCCAAAAGAGCCAGAACCTGTTGAAACCCTCCATGCACACACACCTCATCCTCGCTATAAGCTCCTGACTTCCTTTCTCTCCTTTCTCACAAAAATGTTGCGCTCTTGCCCTTGGCATAATCCACACATAGTTTCCGTTGAACCTTGACTCTCTTATTCTCTCTTTCCCTTCTGTCTTCTCTCTCTCCATGCCGTTTTGCTTGACCAAGTCTTAAACCTTTCTTCCTTCCTCGTGCATCCTTCTCACTTCATCCATCTGCAGTCCATTCATTCTAAAATACCTTTCTCTCTCAGCCTCCATCTTCCCACCCCCTCTCCTGTTCTCCTCCTCCCACCAACAATCCCTAACCAGATTACTTTCCCCCTCTTCCAAAAATTTCTCCTCATATTTACACGCCTTGCTCCCTGCTAGAATCCCTACACTCGTTCTCCCGGTCTCCCTCCTGACAATATACTTAGGCGTGTTGCTTGCCAACCCCAGGGTCCACTTTACATACCTCTCCTGCGTTCTATTTACCTCTTCACTTTCCTTCAACCCCCACACCTCTACTCCATACAATAGCATACTCATCACTAGCAAATCAAACAATTTCATTCTCCGTCCAAAATCATCTGCGAATAGTATCTTTCTCAGCCCCCACACCTGCCTCATCACTCTCTTTTATGTGACCATCCACTCCCCCATTCCTCCGAAACACGGAGCCCAAGTACACAAACTCTTTCACCTTCTGCACCTCCTTCCCCTTCAACTTCCACTCTCCTCCCTTATCCCTTCCCCCTCCTTTTCTGAACACCATAACCTTGGACTTCTCCGCATTCAGGTAAAACCCCTTCTCATCCAGGTATCTTCCCAACCTCTTCATCATCTCCTTTAAGGCTTCCTTGCTATTTGCCAGGAACACTATATCATCTGCATACGCTAGTGACCAAATTCTAATCCCTTCTATCCTGACTCCTCCTACCACCCCGGACTCCAGCTTACTTTCCATATCGGCAATTAAAATCGCAAAAAGCGTTGGGCTAAGTGGACACGCTTGCCTTAACCCCCTATCCATCCAGAATCCCTCCGAAACCCCCTCCCCTGCTCGTACCTTATATTTGGTCTCTTCATATATCTCTCTTACCCTCTAAATTAGGCCTCTCTCTACTCCCCTATTCTCCATCGCCTCCCACAACCTCCCCCTATCCACCGACGGAAACGCGCCTTTGTGATCCACGAAAAACGCGTACACTCTCGTCCCCTCCTTCGCTAATTCTCTATCCACCACATGCTGCAGAACGTAGATATTGTCGATAGTACTCCTACCCGCTCTAAATCCCGCCTGCGGCTCCGGCAATATTCCTTTCCACTCGACATCCTTCCGCAGTCTCTCTGCCACCACCATCGCGTATACTTTATACGCCGTATTCATCAGCGTAATCCCTCTATAATTTTCCTGTCTATCTCTATCCCCTTTCTTATGAGTTGGCACTATCAACCCTTCTCTCCACCCTCCTGGGAATCTCTCGCCCCTCCATACTTTCTTCACTACCTCATTCAGCCTCTCCCTAACCTCTTGTGTACTAAACAGCCATGCTTCGTTCTCTACCCCATCCAGCCCTGCTGCTTTTGCCCTTTTCAACTTCCTTATCTAAAGTTTGGTATACTGGGGTTTTTGGGGACGCTCATTTCAAATTTGATGTCAAAAATTACAAATTCATAATGGCGAATGCAATATGGCGAACGAGTATTTCAAAATATTATTGAATCTGCTTGAAACGCGGTATTTAGGGGTTTGCGAGGGCACTTATTCCGAATCTAGCTTCAAAATTTCAAAAAACAAAATAACGGTTCCAATCTGGCAGACAAGTATTTCCAAAAATCATTATATATACTTAAAAAGTGGTATCTAGGGGTTTTCGAGGGTGCTGATTTCAATTCTGGAGTCATCATTTTTAAAAACAAAATGGCGAATCGAATAGGGCGGACGAGTACTTCAAAACATTATATATCGAATTGGCCATTACGGTTTTTGGAATTCTGACGTCATATTTGGAACAAGCACCCGCAAAAACCATATATAAGTATCCTCAGATTTTATTGTTGTAGATTAAGATGTGTTTTTCGACTTCTAGCCACAAAATCCACGAAAAGTGGACAACAATTTTTTGTTTTTTCCTTGATATGTGATTATTAATCCATATAAATGGTGGAAGTATAGAAATCTTTGAAATGGAAATCAAGAAGAAAAAAATTCGTTCATAATTGCATGAACGTTCCTGTCATTCGCCTACAAAATGTAATATAATTGCAGTTATCAGGGTCTACCAGGGGGAGCTTACAGGCCATTAGAGACCAGTCTCTCTTGCTTCATCATTTGCAATTTTTTCCAAAATCTCACGGTTTGTGAATGTTGTCATATTGAATAAATCAATAAATATTTATTCATCAATAAATGAAAATGAAGCCGAAAAGCGGATGGCAAGAAACTATAAGCTTCGTGCAGCTTTCAGTTTCTAAAAAAATTACACTTAGGGTATACGATAATCTAGTATCTTTTCAAGAGAAAAACAAGATGAATCTATCCATTCGGATCTCGTTCAATATATATTTCAGAAAAGACACTGGGAAAATCCAGCGGTAGTCAAGTGTCCACGCCAGGACTTACCGAAAATTATGCAACCCGTCTTACACGACAATGCTATTCTTATGGCCGTGTACAGCGGGCTGCATACTTTTTGGTAAGCCCTGGCGTGAATACCCTGTATATTATACACTAGAGTCCTGCGAGAGAGAGACGCTTGCAAGGTCAGCGGAGTTGCGATGTTTACGATTCGGCACTATAAGAAGCCACGAGCAAGAAGGATAAGAAGGACGGTTTGGAGAGTCCCGAAACAGTGTGAAGGCCATCGAGTGTACCCACGAAACGGCCAGTATAGCGGGACTCTAGTGCATGTGAGAATTTGCAGCGCCGTGCGCTGTTACGCGTGGACGACTCCATGCGTGTGCTGGCAGTTATTCGTAGTTTCTTCAGCAGGATATGAATTCGGGCAAAAGTGAGCACATACCCGCTCATACCCTACTTTTTTGAATGTGAAGGGGAATGCCGGGTAATGAAGTCTCGACAGCAGGCGTTATGGGGAAGAATCAAATATTTTGTGAATAAAACATGTGAATTCAAAAATTCTAGACGAGTTTTGTAGATTCTTCGCCATTTCCTAAATTTATTGATCCAAACTGTATTAAAAAAAAATCAAAAACCGATTGCTTTTCGATAAATATCATAAAATTGTATTCCTTCTTTTTAGTCACCAAGTATAGAAAATCGAGTTCCCTTTTCCGACTTTGACTATTTCTCAAAGAAACACAGGGCATCTGATTGATAAGAAACTCCAAATACAGATACTTCGAGGTGTCTGAAAGTCGAAAATATATTCAATTGATTGAAGTTCAGACCTCGACTTTTGGCCAAAAAAGTGCGATCCTGGCCCACTGTGCCCTGAAATGATTCTTTAAAAAATTCCCTCCACTTCCCACTCCCTATCTTCTCCCTGACCCCCGCCCTATGCTTCCTAAACCTATTTATTATCTTCCAAACGTCCCTCTCTGTCTTAAAATTGGCTAAGTCCTCTTCCAGATCTTTCTCCTTTCCCTGTTCTTTCTTCTAACACATCAATCTAAACACCTTCCTCATCTCTACGTAATTCTCCGTTCTCGCATTACCCTCTTTCCACTTCTTGTACTTCCTCTTTACCTTTCTTTTCATATTTTTACATTCCCTATCACACCCTTTCACCTTCTTTTTCAGATCCTCCCATACCTCTTCCACAGACTCTTCTCCGAAGCGTACCTTTCCTAGCTGCTCCTGATACTTCTCTATCGCCTCCCTTGTCCAGGTCACCCTCTGCCCTATCAAGACTTCTTCGCCGTCTTGTCTTCCGCCACCCTCACCTCTTATCCACAGATTTAATGGCTGATGGTCTGATTCCACCCTCCCCTCTACTGCGAATTTTTCCATCTCCTCCCATCCTTGCATATTCATAACCTCTTCGTCCCCGATTGCCATACCATTCGCCACCGCCCAGCCTCTATCCTCCATCCAGTCCCTTAGAATCTCCCCCTCCTTATTTATTATCTTATCCTTCGATTTCCTTTCGGAGTGCTCCCCTTCCATGTGAAGTCCCTTTTCGCTCCCCATCCTCGCATTAAAGTGCCCACCAAGTACCACCATAACCTCCTCTCTTTCGCCCAGCAGGTCTTCCACTCTTTCTTTAATTCTTTCAATCCCATCCTTATTGTACTCTGTCACAAACTTACACGTTATCCCTCCTATTTTCATTTCCCTCCTTTGCACTCCCTCCTCCTCTTCCTGTCCATGAACTTTTTCCTCTAATCCATCTCTAACCCCGGTTATAATTCCCCCACTGGCCCTTCCTTTCTTCATTCTGACCGCCTCCTGGAGCCTCCACCTATACCCCCTTGGCAGCTTTGGCTCTATTCTATCCCTTTTTTTTCTATCCACCCACGTCTCTACCAGTCCCACAACATCAAATTCCTGGATATACCACCAGAACTCCTCGTCCTTCTTCTTTACCCCTGCTACGTTCCAGTACAGCACCTTCAGTATTCCTCTACCCTGCTTTACCCCCACCCCCTACTTCTTACGAAACAAATCCCCCTGCACTTCCTTCAACACCTCTTTCTCCTCGTCCCACATCCACATCTTCCCGTCTACTCTTATTTTTCTATATCATACCTTTGCCGATCTCCCTTCTCTCCTCTCCCTCCCAGCCCTGTCGTACAGCATTCTCTACAGATCCCTTTTCTTTCTCGTCAAATCGTGAACGATGAAAACTCCCTCATTGTGTATCCTGTTCTTATTTCGCATTACTCCCAACTTTTCTTCCCAGCTCTCGAACTCCACAACCGCCACTTCCTTCTCCTTCCTCCCCTCCAACTTAATTTTCCCTACCCTGCCTTCAACCCACCCTATTCTCTGTAGCCGCTCTTCCACGCCCTCCCTTTCTTCTCCACTCTTTAGCTTCAACCCTCTTATCACGATATTATTTCTCCTGTCTGTCTTTTCTTTTCTCTCCATTCTCAACTCCATTGCCCTTATCCTTTCCCTATCCGCCCTCGCCTTCTTTTCGTTCCTACGCTCTCCTACTTCATCTTCTATCATATTCTCTAACCTATCCCAAATACCTTTAATCCACTCCCCCCACTCCCGTCTCCTACTTTCATTTCCATCCTACCCTTCACCTTCTCAAGTCTCTTTTCCGTCCTTCCCTTCCACAACCTGATCTCCTCTTCTATCTGTTTCATTTTAACTTCCGCTTCTTCACTTTCCCTCTCTAACCCTTCTACTCTCTTCCTCAGCTCATTCACTTCGTTCTCCCATCTCTCATCTCTAATTCTCCAGTCCTCCATCATGCCTTCCATCTGCTCCTTAGTCCCCCTCACTTCCTCCCTCATGCCTTCCATCTGCTCCTTAGTCCACCTCACGTCCTCCCTCAGCCCCCTGATCTTGCCTACCAGCATCCCGAGAGCCTCCTTCTCTGCCATTCCCTCCATTTTTTGTGGGGGGGGGGTGACCTATGTGTTCTAACGCTGTTTTTGAAAGTACTCTCCAATTCGATTTTGTCCGGACTCTCTCGGCTGTCTCTCTTCCTCTTCAAGAGATCCTCCCCGTCACTTGTGCTCGACTCTCTCTCCCTTACCTTCTCGCTTCCTTCGTTCCCACCGTTCCGCCTTCTCCCTCTCCCGGACGCGCAACTCGACCCCGAACCCCACGCTGTTGTCCGTCGTGGCACGTCGAAAATTTCCTCCCCGTCTATTTCACTAGCAGCACTGACAGCACTCTCACTGCTTCCCTCCAACTCTGCCTCCGGTAACTGGTACCTCTCCATGCAGTAGTTGCAGTACCAACCGCCGCCGACAGATGTCTCTGAAGACTCGCCGCCAAGTTTTCACTTTATTTCCCTTCTTCTTTTTTTTCCTTTTCTATTCCTCATAGTCCCTGCAGACACCCCTTTCGCTGCCTTCACATCCTCTAACTCTGCTAGAACCACCCTTGACCCCTCAAAGGCCCAAGACTCCCGACCACAAACTCCTCCGACTCCTAGCCACCCTAACCTCACTTTCTCTACCTACCTAAATCCCACTTCACTCCCTCGCCAAAAAAAAAACACTTTTGATCACCCCAATTCACCCCACACAACTCTACTCACCTCTTGGGCTTCCACCCTCACACTCCACTCACACCTTCCACACAAATTCCGTAAAATCCTCTCACCACCTGTCACCAAAAACGTTCTCACTTCCTCCACCAACATGCTTGTCAGAAATGGACTATGATAATATATACTTTCCATACACAAGAAAAATTGGGAAATCAGTTCTATAACGAAGGAAGTAAAATAGAGTCCATCCAACATAAATAAAAATTACGCGCGGATAAACCACCCCTTCATATATTTAAATGAGCTAAAAATTGCTAAATTCCTAGGAGAAAATTTTTGAAAATATATATTCTGCACGTGGGACAAAAATGGAGTTGATGTGTTTCGCCAAACAAATTTTAAAAAATTAATGGGGGTAGCTTTCCTGAAACACTTTTCTAGTTGTCGTCTATGATGATATATACTTTCCATACACGAAGACAATTGGGAAAATAGTTTCATAATGAAGGAAGTAAAATAGAGTCCATCCATCATGATTAAAAAAATTGAGGAAGGGTAAACCACCCCCCAAAGGAAATACGTGTTGTACACAAAGAAAGAGGATGAGAGTATTCATGTATTTTTGAGAAAAAAAGAGCAATGAAGAGGGTTGAAGAAAAAAAAATCATTGAAGAACTACCCCTGAACTATTTTTATTTTTAAAAAAATCATTAAAAAGTATACATACTTTATAGACAAAAATAGTACGTTCAGGTCAAATTCACAATCTGTTGAGTTCTAGACAGTGCATCGAAGATTTATCTTTAAAACTTTGAAAAATAATGATATGTGTCAAAATAGTGTTTAAAACATAATGATTTCTTACACCACGAGCATCGAATTACAGCGATATTTGTGCGACCTAAGCTGTCACAATGAGTTTTACAAGAATCACCGTAGCTGAAGGCCACCGGATTTTCGAATTTACCTGGTCTTCCTGCAATATATACACTTTTGTACAATGGACATTTAAAAAGATTAGTATATATCTTGGCGAGGTTAATTGATTATGCACCAAAGACTGAAGCTTAATAATATTATTCCTGATATGTAAATTGATATCGTAATTCATCAAAATAACATAATCGGAAAAGTGACGCATCTAATTTTTCCAAACTCTAAACCCGAATACATCTAAAGGTTGAATTTTCCCTGTTGCTCCTGTTGAAAAAATTGAAAAATTCAAAATTTAGAGGAGGATGTTGCTTCTTCTACAACAATTGGTGGAAAAAGTTTCCCGTCAGCAGATATGAGTTAATTTATAGCCAGTGTGAAGCAAGAGATAGCTGATGTTGGAGTACAGAATGTTTATAATTCGGATTAAAGTGGTTTTTGATTGGACATTAATTCCAGGAGAACTTTACTATTGAAGGAGAAAAAAAGGTGGACTGCGTTGTCCAGCCTGGAGTACCTTCCTTGTCAGATGCCTAGATATCTGGACGCAGAAGGTTTTGTACATGAACAAAAGCATGCACCTTACGTCTTCTGTTTCGCGACTTTACATCTCACGTCGCCAAGGTGGTCGCGCAATATTAAATCTTGAATGCCTTCAAAACAAGATTATTCTGAGTACAGCTCACATCCAGATAACAATCGTGCGTCGCACTTTACTCGCACGCGGTGAGTCTCACCTCGTGCGTGCACAAATGCTGCGTTCTCAACACACTGTGCGTTAGGGAGGTTCGAAAATAAATACTTCAAAAATTTGAAATCGCCACAACGCGGAAAAGTGGCGTATTGGGGTCCTAAAAAAGTATAATTAATTTGGAATCGATCGACATGCAGCTTGGTTACCCGCGCTCGAAAAAAAGGTTTCAAAAATTTCTTGTTTGTAGAGTTTTAAAATTTTTTTTTCTACATACCTGGAGGTCAAAAAAGTCTTCTCAATTTTTTTCGGATTTTAATTTATCATTTTCTAAGACATAATTCCTATTTTAGTCCGGGGAAATTAGACTTTTTTCCAGAAAAAAAAAGTATAGTTTTTTTTCTTCACAATCATATCCCTGAAGGCATTAGAAATGAATACCAAAAAAGTTCCCCATCAGATCGGCACCGCATACACCCCTAGCCTCGAAAAACATCCCTTAGACGGGTAGTAGCGCTCGTTTTTGGCTATTATATACGAAAGGGTGCGTCGGAGGATAAAAATGAATAGAGGTGAAAATATTTATAATATATTTTGCAATAAAAAAGGTTCTGTACACTTTTGATGTACAGGCCATAGGTGATGCGTAATCAGCTCCAGGAGTGGGGGGGATGTTTTAGCGTATGGTGCGAAACGTACTCGCGCGCTTAGTTTTCGGCCCATAACTCATAAAAGGGTAGTTTTTGGACAAAAATGCATGAAAGAAAATTTGTAGAGCAGAAAATTTCCTTTTAGCACCAAAACATTCTTTTTGGATTACATCGATTTGGAAAGTCATTATTATTATTTTTTCACAGTGCACGTACAAGCACTGGGATCTCATTTCCACACCACCCCTGCAGTAAAGTTTTTGGTGCGTTTTTTTTATTGTGGTCTTCCCTATGGGCCTATTCCACTGATCATTGGTTGATAATATTACTCGGAATAAAAATTATTCTCTTTTGTTGATAAAATTTTTGGCATTGTTTGTATTGCGATTTCACCGGTACTTGCGATCTCTTTAGATAAAGGAACACTTCGCAATTTGCAAATTTCTTGATCTAGAACCTTGTTTGCCGGATTTATGCATTTTATTCCACCCATGGAATGAAATGTACCTTTTCCAGTTAAGTTTTTTATGTTGTAATCCGCGTTGTCAAAAATATACTGGAAAAAGGAATTTATGTCTAAATCAGGTTTCCAAGATTCATCAGCGGATGCTTCAAATAGCGCGACATCCTTGTAGCTTGAGCAGAAACCCAAAGCTGCAACTGCATTTACAATATTTTTTGACGCAACTTTTCTGAATAAAAATACCGCCAGAGAAAGTAATGAGCAAGAAATAAATAAGCGAAGTCTTGTTGCTGTAGTTATAGCATGACCGATGGCTATACACTTTTTTTCGCAATTTTTCAGCATTAGTTTTTTTACCTTCTATGATAACTGTATCTAAAAATTTACGAAATGAGGGTACAACTGAAGCATTTGCTTCACACATAAAGTCCTGACATTTGAGTAATCTGTTATATGGACTGCTTCGAATATCTTCTTGTACTATATGTCCCGCTGTAGTCACAATTCTCATACGTTCTTCTTCTTCATTGCCTAATCGACTTGTATACCAACTATTTATGACTTTAAATCCCGATCAGCGGAAGCAAACAATTGTTGGTTTGGCTCGAGTTTTAGCAAACATTACCTGATCCCCATAAGTAGTAAGTAATTTTGCTTCTAATGTTTTTTCTGTCACCGATGATCCATCGGGCATATGCTCTTCAATTTTTCTGATCAATGCCTTAAGTGTAAATTGACATTCATCACTGTAATCAATAAAGGAGCTTAGTTCACCGAATGCAGACACCAAATTTTGATCTTCAGGTCTTCCTCTTCTCTAAGTTAAGGATGGAATCTTTGCAAATTTAACATAACATTTTTTATAGTAACGAGCATCTTCTTCTATAAGGCATGATACGCTGTTTATCCGTCTCGAAACTTCCTCACCCCATTCGTCCTTCCGGCTTGTAGCATCCATTGAAATCTTATCTTTGAGACTTATAGTACGTACCATGTAAATGGGGATACGTAGGTTTTTCATTTTCTTTTTTTCTGCTTCTGGGTACCAATTTTCGCCACAAAACAGGCATTTTCTCTTGATTTTTAAATATTTCGGCAGACCGCAAAACTGGATTATTCCAACCTGAATCTTTTTGTGATGTTTTTAAATCTCGATTAATATTACGCTGCTTAATATACTCCCGTCTACATATTGTATGTACTTCTATTGAGTCGACCCTTCATAATAAGTTCATGTATCCATCTTTGTGAATTTCACTCACTCGCCTAAGATTGTCAATTCCACTTTTTACTTCGACTGTCTCACCTACACTCATACTTTTTTCGCATATAAAACATTTACTTGTTGAAGCCATGATGAATTTCGAAACACAACTGCCTCATAGTACTTCAGCATCATTACTGCTTATTCTGTAGAACAAGTGCATAGAGAGGATCCCTTTCTTGAATCTATAGGGTGTAGTATTTATGGGGTTCCGTATGCGAAGAAGAGTTTATCCCGTCAGTTGAGGATGCTTGGGACCCTTAAAAACGAGTTCACCACGTACAAGCCATTCCCACCCGCAGATGGGTCTGGACCCTCATAAAAAATCTCAAGTGGTCTAGCCTAGCGCGAGTCTAGCCTTTTATCAGCACTCCAACTTTCACTTTTCATGAGATATATTTTAAAATATAAGAGTTCAAGGGCTGAGTAAAGCAATCTCTAACAGAAATAATGAGTTTTATAAGAAAACTTAAAAAAACGATTTTTGAATTGTTATATATTTAACTATGGACTGTTAAATTATATTTTCGAAAGAATTTGAACTTTCGTTTGTAAACCACAATAAAAAAACGCAACAAAAACTCTACCTCAGGGGTGGTGTGGAAATGAGATCCTAGTGCTTGTACGTGACCTGTAAAAAAATAATAATAATGATTTTCCAAATCGATGTAATCCAAAAAGAATGTATCGGTCCTAAAAGGAAATTTTCTGCTCTACAAATTTTCGTCCATGCATTTTTGTCCAAAAACTACCCTTTTATGAGTTATGGGCCGAAAACTAAGCGCGCGAGTACGTTTCGCACCATACGCTAAAACATCCCCCCCCCCACTCCTGGAGCTGATTACGCATCACCTATGGCCTGTACAGCAAAAGTGTATGGAACCTTTTTTATTGCTAATTCTATTATAAATATTTTCAGCTCCATTCATTTTTATCCTCCGACGCACCCTTTCGTATATAATAGCCAAAAACCAGCGCTACTACTCGTCTAAGGGATGTTTTTCGAGACTAGGGGTGTATGCGGTGCCGATCTGATGGGGAACTTTTTTGGTATTCATTTCTAATGCCTTCAGGGACATGATTGTGAAGAAAAAAAAACTATCCCTTTTTTTCTGGAAATCGACCTTTTTCGAGCTAATTTCCCCGGACTATTTTATTTACCATTGTTTTCGGAATTTTTTCAACACGTTTGCAAATAGAAGGAGAATTATTTGAGCTACATGAAAACTTTTTAGTGACAAAAATGCATTAGGAAAAAAGTCCCCAAGACCCAGGAATCGAAATTGACAATACAGCGAATTTTTTAAATTTTGATATTTTATGAACTTATCTTCATAACTTGTAGTAGAACATTTTTGTGAGCATCTGTGGGTTTTTTAAACAGAGAAATACACTAAGAAAAAGATCCACAAGACCCAGGAATCATTATTGGCAATACAACGAATTGAAAAATGTTTTATTTTGGTATTTTATGAACTGATCTTCATAACATGTAGTTTAAATATTTTTATGAGCATGTGTGGGCTTTTTAAACAGAGAAATATACTAGAAAAAAAAATCCCCAAGACCCAGGAATCAAAATTAGCAATAGTGCGAATTTAAAGAATTTTGATTTTGGTATTTGATGAACTTATCTTTACAACTTGTAGTTTAAACATTTTGGTGAGCATGTGTGGGTTTTTTATACATAGAAATACACTAGAAAAAAAAATCTCCAAGAACCAGGAATAAAAATTAATGGAGCGAATTGAAAAAATTTTGATTTTGGTATTTGATGTACTCATCTTCATAACTTGTAGTTAAACATTTTTGTGCGCATGTGTGGTTTTTTTAAACATAGAAACATAATAGAAAAAGAATCCACAAGACCCAGGAATCGAAATTGACAATAGAGGGGATTTAAAAAAAAAATTTATTTTTGTATTTTATGAACTTATCTTTATAACTTGTAGTTTAAACATTTTTCTGAGCATATATGGGTTTTTTAAACATAGAAATACACTAAAAAAATCTAGAAGACTTAGGAATCGAAATTCAATGACCGAAAATTTTCTTATTTCGGAACTTTGTAGTTAACAGAATTATTTTTTTTATTTACAAGTATAACATTTTTCGAGCTTGTGTTGAATTTCTGAGTCTAGAAATATACCACGAAAAAATTCGGCAAGATCCACAAATCTTAATTGAAATTTGCTGTAATTCCAATTTCGATTCCTAGGTCTTGTCGATTTTTTTTCTAGTGTATTTCTATGTTTCAAAACCTACACACACTCAGAAAAATATTTCAGCTTCATGTTATGAAGACATGTTCAAAAAATACCAAAATAAAACTTTTAAATTTGCTGTATTGCCAATTCCGATTCCCGGTTATTGTAGATTTTTTTTTCTAGTGTCTTTCTATGTTTGAAAAACCCACACATGCTCACAAAAATGTTTAACTAAATGTTATGAAGATAAGTTCACAAAATACTAAAATCAAAATTTTAAAAATTCGCTGTATTGCCAATTTCGGTTCGTGGGCTTGGGATTTGTTTTCTAATGCAATTTTGTCAGTAAAAAGTTTTCATGTACCTCAAATAATTCTCCTCCTGTTTGCAAGCGTGTTAAAAAAAATTTCCGAAAACAATGGTGAATTAAATAGGAATTATCCCTTAGAAAATGATAGATTAAAATCCGAAAAAAATTGAGAAGACTTTTTTGACCTCCAGGTACGTAGAAAAAAATTGATACTCAATAAAATTGAAAAACTCTACAAACAAGAAATTTTTAAAACCTTTTTTCGAGCGCGGGTAACCAAGCTGCATGTTGATCGATTCCAAATTAATTATACTTTTTTAGGACCCCAATACGCTACTTTTCCGCGTTGTAGCGATTTCGAATTCCAAAAGTATTCATTTTCGACCCAGCCTACTGTGCGTGATGGGAACTTAAGTGCGAGTGCAAGGAGTCGCAGAGTGCTCGCACACATGTGATCATGAAGTGCGAGCACAATGAGAGCGCAATGCATGTATAAGTCGCCACAATTTTTCAATAATAAATTAACAGTATTAATAAACAAATGAAACATATTCGTATTAGGTAAAGTTGTTAATATTAATAGTGTATAGGGCATAACTTGATTTTTTAAATATATTACTAAAAAATAATTTTCCATTAGCTTATTATATAGTGTGCAAAACTATCGTGGAAATTAGTTTTTTTGTTGTCAATATCTATTTAATAAAATATTAAAATCAATATGAAAAAAATATCGATTTTATTATTTCATTGAAGATTTTTTTTAATTTTCCCTCCAGTCACCGACGCATTGTTGATTTAACCTCAGCACCAGCAGCCAACGGACGGAACCCCTCAGCCCCTCAGCAGCTATGAACTTCACGGATGACGGGCTACATAGCGTGTTTTTTACTCGGTTTTCTCGGTTGTTTTTCGTGCTGTGGCAAATATATTCTTTGCCTGTGGTAATTTTGTTTCTCTACTGATTTCGTGTTTTCTCAATTTGCACGTGTCAAGGGATTATATACCATATATTCATTTTACTTCTGTGTTAAGTAGATAAACATATGATATAACCTCAATTCCTCGCACGTGGAAAGTCTTATATTTCATGGCATTAGAATGAGAACTTTGTAAAGACCATTTGAGTTTGGCTCGAAAAATCATATTCTTTTTATCATTCATTATTAAGTGCCAAGTTCAAATGGTATTTATCGACTTATCATTTTAATATTTTCGTAATGTTACAATCATTTTGCTCACTCTACGTGATCGCATTTCACCAGCACACGTGCGACTCGCACTACATGCGAAACATATGCGATCACATGAAAGACACATCTTCGTGGTGATATGAACTCACGTAATGCGGCCTTATCCGCACGCGTGCCACCCATAATGCTCGCACTGTGCAGGCATTTTGTTACCTGGGCATTGTCGTAAACTGGCGAGAACCTCTTCTTAAAATGGCCAGGGAATACGAAAAATGGGCAAAGAAGGGTTTCTGTGCAAAGCAGCGGAGGAAGCTGCTGAAACACTCGGCCTTGACTTCAATATCAGGGCTGAGCAAAATTCATCAAATCATATCCATCTCGAGAACTCAATCCTGAAGGTCCGGATTAAGAAAGCACAGAAAAAAAACTTCCGCAAACAGCTCCTGAAAAAGAGGTTGCACGGCATCTTCCACAGAACTGTGAAGGATCAGTCGATGTCGCATGATCCAACGTTTGCTTTCCTTAAATCACCCGCATTGAAGTCAGGCACGGAAGGTTTCATTTTGGCATATCAGGACGGTGTCATTTCCACTCTAGCATACCGTAGCCACATTTTTAGCCAAGATATAACCGATGATAGCGACAGAGCGTGTAATGCACACCCCGAGCCTCTAGAACACATAATATCTAGTTGTCCAACTCATGCGGGGACGATTCACATCCAAAGGCACAATGCGGCACTAAGAGTGCTTCATTACCATCTCTGTCACCCTGACTGTATTAGCCCTAATACCGCTAAGCTAACCGCTCCTAGAGAAATAGATTTAATTTTGGATATAAGAAGTGCCGTATATACTGGATTTTCGTATTCTTGACAATTGTTTCCATTGCGCCCTCCAGGTCTGACATGGTTCTTCTTGACTTCGAGAAGCGAACTATGTTCGTTATCGAATTTTTGGCACCAGTTAACAAAAACATCATGGCAAAGGAGAGTGAAAAGAAAGAGAGGTATGAAGACCTTTAAGGGAGTTGCGACGGTTATACCCAGAATATTATGTAAGTTAATCGTCCTGATCATCAGCGCTCTTGTAGGTGCCAAGCTTTTACTTGTTAATACCCTGAAAAGCATCCCTGCGTGTCAACAAAATGTTAAGTCGTTTGCAGGGAAAATGCAGATGGCGGTCGTCCCTGGGTCGCTTCGTGTCCTCGGGGTTTACGAGACTTTTGCCGTATCATCGTATTGAATTCGTAGCAGACTGTAACCACCTACCTCACGGTCGTAAGACATGGTTATGGCTGAAATTTTACCGCGAGTTAACTGGAAGTGGGTGCAATTTTTCAGATTAGAACCGCTCCCGGCTTAATCCTGCGGTTGAAGGACCTATGAAAGAGCCACTGAACGCGTCCTTAGGTTGCGGATAGAGGGTCCCTGTACCAAGGATTTCTGCTGAATATGGTTACAATAATCAATGAGCAGTCGCGGAACTATTCTCGAGGGATGGTGTCGAAGGAATAACCCCTAAGCGGAGGCGTAACAACTGTGCCGAAAGCTGAATGGCACCTGGGTTGGGTGTTTCAAGCGGTGACTCTGGGATACCGGACGACCTCTCAGATTATCAGCCTTATCCTTGCACGCGGGGCTCTATAAGGATGGACGAACCCTTTCCCTAGCTGCTATTAGGAACAACAATGAAACCACCAAAATGTTGCAAGTGCGGTTCAAAACGATGGGACCCGCAGTGCTTCCGACAATGGGTCGGCAAACAATGCCGATTATCCTAGAGTTCGTGGTGCTGAAAATAATTTAGATGGAAACACGACGATAAGGAAGCGACATTAAGACCAACCGAAGAAAGCAGGCACCTTCTTAGGGGTGATCACGATTTTAGTACGAGGAGGAACACTAACATGCAAGTTCCTCCTAAGCCCCAAGATCAGGCTGAAATGGATGCCTCGCTCAGTGGAGATATCTAGAAACAGTCCGACGTCTGGACCATCAATTGCTCAGTTTATGGTGCTGCGAGAGCTTTGGCTGATTCAAATCGAAAGCTAAAACCGTCGATGGATCAAAACACCAAAAGACGCTTGCATCAACTGAACAAGAAGATTGGGTAGCCAAGGCAGAACGCGTCCCGTGTTCAATGTGTGATTCACTACATAAATTCTGGTAGACCGTTCATGAAAAGGGTTTGAAAGTTCGCCCAAGAACTAAGGATCTTAAATCACACACTAAGCAAGTCAAATCAGCTGACAATCAAGCAGCATATTCTTGACAAAATACAGCTGTTATCTGACGAAAGAAGGAGAATACGGAAGAAGGAGAAATGGATCAGGGAGAATCAACAGTTTCTCGCTGACCCATCGCACCTGTTCAGCGATCTCCCAATTTTTGTAAAAAATCCACCCAAGCCCAAGGAGGTAGAGACTTTTTGGAGAGAGGTGTACAAGATCCCGAAAACACTAGAGATGAAAGAAGATACTGGCAATATCATCCGCTTCGAGGAGTTTTGCGACAACCTCACAAAATCTGAGGAGGAATGTCCATCAATCACTGCCGAAGTGGTGAAAAAAAGCACTTAGAGGAATGAAGAACTTTTCCGCTGCTGGACCAGATTGTATCAAGAACTTCTGGTGGAAGAAGTTTACTTTTACACACCAACATTTGGCCCGCATATTCACCTCATAATTAAGGTCGGAGACGCCCATTCCGCAGTGACTGGTATTAGGACGCACTATACTCCTGCCGAAGAAAGGCAACTTGTCCGACCCAGAGAATTACAGTCCAATAGCTTGTTTGAACACACTTCATAAGATCTTCACAGCTGTCCCAAACAACAGGATTGTTCGACGAATTGAACCTGTTTCGCGAGAGATGTACGAACAACGTGACTCGAAAAAAAGTTGTAGCAGGCCGTCGAGAGAACCTGCCAATTGGCAGGTGTGGCTGTAAAGACACTGCAGCCGATCAGCGTGTCCTGTCAATGGCCTGGATTGACTCCCGGAAAGCTTTCGATTCAACCTCTCATTGACTTATCATCTGTCTGTTGGAAAGCTTGAGGGTACATCCACACATAGCGAGATACATAGAGAGATTGATGCCTCTTTGGAAAACGAAATTTACTATCTCATCTAGAAATTGCCGCGTGACAACGAACAACGTCACCTTCCAGAGGGGCATCTTCCAAGGTGATACCATGAGCCCTTTGCTTTTTACATTCTCATTCATAAGAGTGTAATGTAATCGGCCAAATTTTCGATCTCTGGTTTTCAGCGGATCTTTACGTTCCGGCACTCACAGAGTCCAAAAATCATACAATTTTGTCGGGTTCTGTCGGTCTGTATGTCTGCCTGTATGTCTGTCTGCCTGTATGGTTACCTGAATGTTGTTGCCACGCTAACTTTTGAAGGATTTGTCCAATCGAGTCAGCATTTGATAAACCTTTTAAGGGTCCTAAAATGAAGGTTAAGTTCGTCAACCAGATATTCCCAACCAAAATTAAAAATTTTAGAGCATTTTCAAAATTTGAAAACAAAATTCCTAAGTTTAAAAAATTTGTGTGAAAGTTTCTCACAGATGGGTGGAAAACTTAAAAATTACCTGGATGAAATTTTTGAAATATATTTCGAAACTATGCTTATCAAATTGTTTGATTGGATACAAATTCAAAACGTGAGAGGATTTTCAAATTTGCATACCAAATTTTTTGAAGAGTTTCTGAAATTGTTGTCAAATGGCCTTCTCGATTTTGATAAAAATTTAAAGAAATATATATTTTTCAAAATTTTCAAAAATTAGAAAAAAATTCTCTTCTGACAAATTAAAACATTTTGAGTGACATTTTTGATAGATATTATATCTATTTGAACACTATCCCATGAAATTTTTCAATAAAAACCAAATTCAAAGAGTTTGATCATTTTCAAAATTACGTATTTGAAGAGAATCATAAGTTATCGTTATGGTTTTTAGTAGATGTCAACAAGATTAATCAATCATCTAAGAGCAGGATCTTTTAATTACTCAAGAATTGAAAAAATTCTATAAGATATTAATTATCAAGTAAATTATACTAGGTACGATTTTTTTTAAATACAGTCCAATGATTTCTAATATCTTCTTCGAATTCTTTGACTTGTATGTCCCAAATTAGTTCTCCTGAATTTTTTTAGCGTATTAACAATCGGCAAATATGAAATATTACACGTACTTTTCTATTACCTATTTCAACAACGTAAATTATATTCAATAATAAAATCTCATTTTTAGAAACATTTTAACGAAAAACATACCAATTTCTCATATTCCGTTTCATTTTGTTCACATGGTTTTATTTTTCAAAAGCAATCGTCTGTATAGCCTAGCTGCTGAACGCAAAGCGCGAGTATCGCAATGAGAATGTAATCGTCAAGGCCGTAGGTGCTTTGAGAACCCTCTTCATAATCAAATTACAAAAAACATGTTTAGTTTCACTTTCTGATTGTAGTTTATGAGGGGTTTGAATCACAATTTCTGATTTTCGCGCTCAAACCGGGTGCATTTTCACGGCAGCTGAGAATAAAAATTAGTACAAAGTAAGAAGAAAATATGAAAGTCACGATGAAAAATAAAATTTGTAAATTATTTTGCAATATCTGAATAAGCAGTACCAGATCGAGATACAGAAATAAATATAATGTACATTAGATATAATAGTGTTGAACATAATGTAGAAAAGTACACATTTTGGACGAAATCGAGTGCGAAGCACGAGATACGGGATAAGAATGTGTTCGTTAAAGCCGAAGGAGCTTCAACAAAAGAGAATTCACAATCATGAAATCACAGTTGTTGACGCTTTGACCTTTAATTTCAAAAGGTCTGTGCACAAATGTGTGGAAAATATAAATACCGAGCGCGTCGCGCGAGGTAAATACATTATCGAGTGCGAATCGCGAGATGAATACATTCTCGAGCGCCAAGCGTGAGAACCAACAGTCGCGCGCCCTAGGGGCGCTCAAACTTGCGAGCAAAGCGAGCCGCGCCGAATGAGAATGTGCCCGCGCAACGGGCATATTCTTTGAATCACACTTCTGCCTCTATCTCTCGCACTACAGAATTCTCCTGGATACCTCTGTAGCGACTCTAATCAGCGCGAGCATAAGGTCACTCATGTATTTTATATGAATGGTCCAAGGATCTATGCCTCTTGTAGAAGCAAACTTCAAGCTGCTATAAATATCGTCAAGAACTACACTGCAGAGATTGGGATGGACTTTGGTTTGGTCAAGTGTGCCCAAATTAATCCGAAGGAAGGAAAGATATCTGACGTCCCCTGGGCCCTGAGCTTGTGGATATAAGTGTTATTAGACATCTTAATACTGGAGAGACATATACATACCTGGACGTGCATCAAAGCCGCACTCAGGACGTAACATCAGTAAAGGAGTCTCTCCGAAACAGATACAAGCATCTTCTTCGACAGATTTGGTCTTCCAGTCTGTCGGCGTTGAAAAAGGTATCTACGTCTAACATGCTTGCCATACCGGTTCTACTCTACTCGTTTCGGGTGGTTCTATGGTCGAAGAACGAGCTTAAGGACCTTGAGGTCACCACACGTAAGATCGTGCATATACATAGAAGCTTGCATATTAATTCGTCACTTCCGCGATTATACATTTCACGCCGTCAAGGTGGATGCGAAGTCGTGAATCTCCAGTGTCTTCATAACCGAATTGTTCTAGGTACAGCTTACATAACGTTGCGAATGGCAGAGATCCTCTCCTCAAGATGGCAAAGGAACCACGAGATGATTTCATGATTGGCGAAGGAGCCTTCCTTCACAACGTCGCAGAGCAAGCGGCCGAGACCTTTGGCCTGCATTCCAACATCAGAAGTGAGGAAATTACTCCGTCTGGATGCTTCACTTCTAACAGCTGACGTGAAGAAAGCAGAGGTTCAAAAATTTTCACCAACAGCTACTCGACAAGAAAATACACGAAAACTCTCATGGAAATGTAGAAAAACGTTCGTTGTCGAAGGAGCGAACTTTTGCTTCCCTCAGATCATCAGGGCTTAATTTAGGTACAGAGAGTTTTATTTTCGCATGCCAGAACGGTGTCATTTACACCTTAGCATACCGTGACCGCATTTTATGTCAAAAACTTCCCTGTGATAGGTGCAGAGCGTGTATCGGGGTGTCCGACCCACGCGGGAGCGACGTATATCTATAGACATAATGCGGCCTAAAGAGTGCTTTATTACCATATTTTTCGCTCTTACAGTGTTAGTCGCGACACTGCCCTACCGAACGCTCCAAGGGATATAGAGTCAATTGTCCGAAACAAGAAGTGCCAAATTTTCTGGAACTACGATTTTCGGTCAGCAGTCTCCGTTGCACACTCGAGGCCTGCCATTGTTCTCCAAGGCTTCGAGAAACGAACTATATTCGTGATCGGATTCTCGGTTCCGTCCGAATACAACATCACTACCAAGGAGAAAGAGAAGGAAGAGAGGTATCAAGACCTTAAAAGAGAGCTGCAACGACTGTAACCAAAATATTCGGTACAAGTAATTCTCCTTGTGATAGGTGCTCTCGGAGGTGCGAATCTATCACTGGTTCTTAACCTTAAAGCCATACCCGCATGCCAAATATATGAAAAGGCACTTGCGAGATGGATGCAGGAAGCTGTCATCCTTGGGTCGCTTCGTGTTTTCAGGATACACGAGGGATTCACCGACCATTAGTTGTGATTTCATCGTGACCTGTGACCACCCATCTTACGGTTGTGAGACGTAGCCATAAGTGTGATTTAACACGGTTCTACTGGAAGCCGGTGTCGTTTTTAGATGGCAGTTGCTCCCAGTGGGATCTGGCGGTGGTTGTTTAACCCTTTTTTTTAAATTATATGCTCATCGATTCTCCTTCGCACGCGTTCGTTAGGAGAGTTTTGTGTGTAATTGTTCCAGTAAATTCAAGTAGGGAAAAGGTCATTCTGCTGAGCAGAATCACCCATTGCGTTACAAGCCATAATGATGAAAATAAATGATTCATAATATCTCATTAGAGATTGGTTTTTAAATCCAGGATCACTATACTGAATATTTTTCATGACTAAATATATTTTCCCTCTCGCATAGATAAGGAATGCGCACGATCTCGCTGCGAGACCCATGAAGCTTCAACAGAGACGATCCGATTATGTTCCAGTGACAGGTCTTACTTTTTGTTTCGAAATGCTCATTCTCTCTCTCTCTTTCTCTCTCTCTCTGTCTATCTCTGTCTATCTGTCTATTCAATACTTCTCTTTCTTCCTCTTCTCTATTTTCTTTGTCAAATTGTAGAGCCTATTGGGTAACTACGACAGCGCCACAATTTCAGATGAAATTTGAATTTAAATTAATTATTAACAAGTAATCTTATAGTAATAAAATAATTTTAAACCATAGTATAACATTTTTGATTAAAATGAATTGATATTCACAGCTCTTTCTTATTAGCATTGCTCCAACAACTTCGAGATACTACTTCGCGATATATCTTCGCCTGTCAGATGGGGCTGTTGTCAAGATAAGAGACAAGCTCATTCGATCGCACAAAATAATTCGATCGTTTCCATCGGCTTCAGTTGGCTTATGGCATCGGAGACTCATTGCCTGTCGACGCGAGCTCACTATCGTGCTTCGAGTGAACTCACGCAACTTCATGACGCAGTTACACAGGTAGGCCGTCAGGGTATAGCGCCTTACCGTAAGGTTACTGTTTTGTCACGCTGAGTGAACTATCTCCGGGATTCACTGCAGATAATTATATGCATTTGGAAAATAATTTCATCAAATTAAATATTCATTTATTTCATTGGAAGAAATCGTAATTCTAGTAATCAATCTGCAGTTGATAACCGAGAAAATTTGTTCATTGAAATTTACCCAACTAGTTCGGTGAATAGAGGATTTTATTGCATTTAGAAAATGTTCACAATTATTTCAGGATTTAATACATAGCAGAACATTAAATGAGACAAAAGAGTTACGTAAAACCTCAAGTCCAAAAGTGAAAATTCTGATATGTAATAATAGATATAAGGATTTATAAGAAAAGAATGAAATTTTGTTTCTTTGCTTCTGGGAAATTTTATAATTTAGAAATTTAAGATGAAACCTAATAAAACCAACATCATCCAGACTAATGGTCTGGATGATGTCGTTTTTATTAGGTTCTATCCTAAATTTCTAAATGATATAAGGATTGTATTATTTCCATACCACTATATTATAAATTAATGCAAATTAATGTAAATTGTTAATGAATGTATAATATAAAGTTTACTTCCGTATGATATTAACGATTCACCTAAATGAAAGTATAGATTGCAGATTTTTTTCTGAGATTTTCACTTTTATCAGGAGAGGAATTACACAACAGCAAGGTAAAATGAGAATCGCCAGGGATGTCAACATTCTCAGGGCTGAAGTTTAAAGCCATGTCCACCGTAGAAACTTTAACAGTGTTAATTAATTCAATTCTATAAATTATTCCGGAATCCTTCTATAAGTACATCTCAAACTACGGACTACGTATGCTTTCATGAAGAAAAAAAATTACTCGGAATAGCACAATTGTTGCATTTTTCGAAGAAGGCCCACCATTTCATGTAGTGCATGCATTTATTCTAAATGAGGGTAGCGAATTCCAGACAGTCGCACGAAAAATCCATGATGTTAACTTTGACAAACATTTAATTGCATACTCACAAGATTTTTAATCTCGATAATTCGACGCCTCCATGCAATATGAGTCTCTATGCTGAAAACGCCGCGCTGTGTGTGAGAATATTCAAGATTTAAGTGCTCAATTTTATTGGCTTGAATTTTTCATATCAAAAATATTTTTTAAAAGTAGATCATGCAAGAAATTTAAAATATTAAAAATTAAATAATTCAGGGTTGAAAGGTTACGAGATTTTGAATGAAAATTATCCAATGTTTTTTTACTTCCTATAAATTGCTAAGCCCGCTCATTAATAAAATGTTACAATAAGAAATTTCGATGAATCGGGGGCCAGATAATAATTTGTACAGCCCTGACGTACTCGTGCTTCAACTTTATGGCTGAGATTGTTTTCTCGATTTTTCAAGTGTTAGGTTTGCCACGAGGTTTAGTTGTTAGTGACAGAACGCGTTAAACGTAGCTTAGGTGGTTCGAAACCCGTGGCAGCGTTTTCGAGTTTTAATAGCGTTAATGTTGTGAAAAGCGTGCGACTATATTGTATGTAATGTATTGTAATTTTAATGCAATTGTTCAAGCTAAATTGTGTATATGTACGAACAATAAACTTTTAAATTGTATGATATGTATAAGTATATGTGTGGTAGTGGATGACCCTTCACAGAATCTGGTAGTAGCGAGAATGTTTCTTTCGCTGGCGCTCTAAATTTTACATAACTGGGATGTAGAATTCACATATTTGGAGAGGTAGACTTCGATTTCCTTGATTGAAACTGTACCCAACAGTTCGACTCACTTCACCTAACTGGTAGGTAATCGACATTTCATTTTACCCAACTGTCAGGTAATCTATATTATCTAGTTGTATTATTTCTTACTAAATCGCGAATTGAATTATAATGAATATTAATAGTACATATTTTCATATCAAGTATTACCCGCTCCACAGTCCGAACCGGCAACGAACAACCTTGCCGGCGTCGGCAGGCAAGCTGTTTGACGGCTATTTTTCACGAAAAGCGAAATACGAAATATGTAAAAGGGAATTACGTAAAAATTCTTGCAAATACATGAAAATATAATCTTAAAGGCTAAAACTGATAAAATTCATCTTTTTAAAAAGAAAAATAATCTGTTATCATTTTCTTTCATGCAAATGCAGTGAACCTAGACCAAGTATTTCCGGGGTGAATAGGGATTTGACGAGTATTACTTTTGTAACCAGTCACAAGTGCGCCCTCCCGAACCCACGAGACGTTGGAAAGGAGTAGAGGTTTAACTAACATTATTTCTATGACCAGTTACGGGGGAGCCTTCCCGCCCAACAAGATGCCTTGGAAAGGGATAGGGGTTTGACAAAAATTATTTTAGGGAAATGAAACAGGGGTGCCTTGCTGTCCCTCATGAGACGTTCGAAAGGGGTAGAGGTTTGATCACCATTATTTCTGTGACCAGTCTGAGGAGTGCCATCCCGCCCCACGATACGTTGGGAAGGAGTAGAAGTTTGACAAAAATTATTGTTGTGACTAAACACAGGGGCGCCCTACCGCCCCCGTGAGACGTGAAAAAGCAGTAAGGGTTTGACCAATATTATTTTTGTGACCAGTTTCAGGGGTGCTATTCCGCCCTCCAGAACACGTTGAAAAGAGGTAGGGGTCTTGACCAAAATTATTTCCGTTACAAGTCACAGGGGTGCCTTCCTGCCTACACGATGCGTTGGAAAGGGGTAGGGGTTTGAACATAATTATTCTCTTGACCAGAACCAGGAGTGCCTATATTATTTCTGTCACCAGCTCACAGGGCTGCCTTCCTGCCTCCAAGATGCGCTGGAAAGTGGTAGGGGTTTAGACAAATTATTTTTGTGACCAGAATAAGGGGTGCCTTGCTGCCCGTCATGAGAGGTTGGGAAGGGGGAGGGGTTTGACCAACATTATTTTTGTGACCAGACATGGAGCTGTCCTGCTGCCCCACACGGGACATTGGAAAGGGGTACTGGTTTTACCAGTATTGTATCTGAACAGTCAAATGAGAGCTTACCGCCCCCATGATACGTTGGAAAGGAGTAGAAGTTGGACAAAAATTATTTTTGTGATCAGGCACAGGGGCAGCCTGCTGCCGCCTATGAGACGATGGAAAGGGGTAGAAGTTTGACCAGAATTACTTAAGTGACTGGACACAGGGGTGCCTTGCTGCCCGGCACGAGAGTTTGGAAAGGGAGAAGGATTTGACCACTATTACTCCAGTGACCAGTCACAGGGGTGCCTTCCTGCCTCCACGATGCGTTGGAAAGGGGTAGAAGTTTGACAAAAATTATTTTCGTGACCATACACAGGGGAGCCCTGCTGCCCCCCGTGAGAAGATGAAAAGTGGTAGGGGTTTGACCAATATTATTCTTGTGACCAGTTACAGGGGTGCCTTTCCGCCCAGCAGAACACGTTGAAAAGAGGTAGGGGTCTTGACCAAAATTATTTCCGTTACAGGTCACAGGGGTGCCTTCTTGCCTACACAATGCGTTGGAAAGGGGTAGGGGTTTGAACAAAACTATTTTCGTGACCAGAAATAGGGGTGCCTTGCTGCCCCTCATGAGACGTTGAAGAGGGATAGGAGTTTGACCAATATTATTTTGCGAGTAGTCACAGGTGTGCCTTCCCGCCCTGAACGATGCGTTAGAAATAAGTAGGGGCTTGACCAAAATTATTTTTTCGACCACTTACAGGAGTGCCTTTCCGCCCACCAGTATACGTTGAAAAGAGGTAGGAGTATGACCAATATTATTTTTGTGACCAGTTACGCGGTGCCTATGTGCCCACCACTAAAAGTTGGAAAGGGGTAGGGGTTTGACCAATATTATTTTTGTGATCAGACATTGAGCTGTCTCTCTGTCACATGCGAGACGTTGGAAAGGGGTAGTGGTTTGACCAATATTATATCTGACCAGTCAGAGGGGACCTTAGCGCCCCACGCGACTTCAGAAAGGGGTAGAGGTTTGACGATCATTATTACTTTGACCCTTTTCAGGAGCCCCCCCCCCTGCCGATACGTTGGGAAGAGGAAGAGGTTTGAAGGGTTTGACACGATGGAAAGGGGTCGGAGTTTTGACCAACATTATTTTTTCGAACAGTCACAGGGGTGCGCTTACGATCATACGAGACATATTGTTCCCGTAACCAGATACAGGGCTGTCATTCCGCCAACCACGATGCGTTGAATAGGGGTAGGGGTTTCACCAAAATCATTTTTGCGACCAGTCACAGGGTTCTCTTGCTGACCCCCATCAGAAGTTGGAAAGGGGTAGAGGTCTGATCAATATTATGCATGTGACCAGCTACAGGGGTGCTCATCGCCCCCACGAGACAATGGAAATAAGTAGAGGCTTAACCAACATTATTTTTGTAATCGGGAAAAGGGATGCTCCCCCCCCCCCCCCCACACGTTGGCGCCTTGTTGCCCGATACGATGCGTATGAAATGGGTAGAGGTTTGGCCAACCATATTTATATGACCAGAAATAGGAGTGCCTTGCTATCCCTCGCTAGACGTTGGAAGGAGGTAGTGGTTTGACTAACATTATTTTTGTGATCAGTTACAGAGGTGCCTTTCCGTCAACCATGAGACGTTGAAAAGTGTTAGGGATTTGACCAATATAATTTTTGCGACCAGTTACAAGCGTGCCTTCCCACCTCCGCGAAACGTAGGAAAGGGTTAGGGGTTTTGACCAGCATTATTTTTGCGAACTGTTACAGCGATGCCCTCACGCTCCCACGAGTCGTTGGAAAGGAGTAGGGGTTGTTGACCAACAATATTTGCGAATCGTTACTTGGTGCCTCCTGCCCCCACAAGACGTTGAAAAGGGGTAAAGGTTTGACTAAAATTATTTCTGTGACCAGTTACAGGGGTTCCTTCCCGCCCATCAAGATGCGTTGGAAAGAAGTAGGATTTCAACCAAAATTATTTTTGTGACCGTAAACAGGGGTGCTTTGCTGCCCATCACCAGACTTTGGAAAGGGGTAGGAGTTTGACCAACATCATTTTTCTGACTAGACACGGGGGCGTTCTTCTGCCCCACACGAGACGTTAGGAAGGGGTGGTGTTTTGACCAATATTGTATCTGACCAGTCGAAGGGGAGCTCACCGCCCCCTCGAGACGTTGGAGTGAGGTAGTGGTTTGACCAACATTATACCTGTGACCATTTACAGAGGTGTCTTCCTGCCCCCCCCCCCACGATACGTTGGAAAGGAATGGAAGTTTCACCATCATTATTTTAGTGACCAGTCACAGGGGTGCCTATCTGCCCCCCCACGATACGTTGGAAATAATTAGGGGCTTGACCAACATTATTTTTGAGATCAGACACAGGAGTGCCTTGCCATGGGACGTTGGCCAGAGTTAGGGGTTTGAAAAATATTATTTCTGCGACCAGTTACAGGGGTGCCTTCCTACCAACAGGAGACGTTGAAAGGCAATAGGGGTTTAAATAACATTATTTTCGTGATCAGTTACAGGGTTGCCTTCCAGCCCAGCACGAGACGTTGAAAAGGGGTAGGGGTTTGACCAATATTATTTTTGTGATCAGACATGGAGCTGTCTCTCTACAACATGCGAGACGTTGGAAAGGGGAAGTGGTTTAACCAATATTATATCTGGCCAGTCAAAGGGGACCTTAACGCCCCACGCGACTTTAGAAATGGGTACAGGTTTGACGATCATTATTACTGTGACCCTTCTCAGGAGCGCCTCCCCCCCTTGCCGATACGTTGGGAAGAGGAAAGGGTTTGACCATCGTTATTTTTGTGACCAGACATGGAGCAGTCTCTCTGCCACATACGAAACGTTGGAAAGGGGTAATGGTTTGACCAATATTATATCTGAACAGTCAAAGGGGAGCTAACTGCCCCCACGAGACGTTGGAAAGGGGTAGAAGTTTTAACAAAATTATTTTTGTGATCAGACACAGGGGCGCCTTACTGTCGCCCATGAGACAATGGGAAGGGGTAGAAGGTTTACCAATATTATTTTTGAAACTAGTCATAGGTGTGCCCTCACCCCGACCACGACACGTATGAAAGGGGTAGAAGTTTAACCAAAATTATTTTAGTGATTAGACACAGAGGTTCCTTGGCGCCCCTCACGATACGTTGGAGAGGGGTAGGGACTGGACCAATATTACTTCCGTGACCAGACACAGGTGTGCCTTTCCGCCAACCACCATGTGTTGAATAGGGGTAGGGGTTTGATCAACATCATTTTTTTGGACAGTCACAGGGATGCCTTGCTGACACCCATCAGACGTTCGAAAGGGGTAGCGGTCTGACCAATATTATTCCTGTGACCAGGTACAGGGGTGCTCACCGCCCCCACGAGACGCTGGAAATAAGTAGAGGCTTAACCAACATCATTTTTGTGATCAGAAAAAGGGATTCCCCCCCCCCCCCGGCACGTTGGCGCCTTGTTGCCCCACACGACACGTATGAAAGGGGTAGAGGTTTCGCCAACATTATTTATGGGACCGGAAATAGGAGTGCCTTGCTGCCCCTCGCGAGACGTTGGAAAGGTGTAGTGGTTTTTGACCAACAATATTTACGAACCGTCACTGGGTGCCCTCTTGCCCCCACAAGACGTTGAAAAGTGGTAAATGTTTGACTAACATTATTTCTGTGACAAGTTACAGGGGTGCCTTCCTGCCCATCACGATTCGTTGGAAAGAAGTAGGAGTTTAACCAAAATTATTTTTGTGACCATTCACAGGGGTGCTTTGCTGCCCCTCGCCAGACGTTGGAAAGGGTTAGGGGTTTGACCAACAATGTTGTGCTGACTAGACACGGGGGCATTTTTCTGCCCCACACGAGACGTTAGGAAGGGCTGGTGTTTTGACCAATATTGTATCTGATCAGTCGAAGGGGAGCTCACCGCCTATCGAGACATTGGAATGAGGTAGTGGTTTGACCAACATTATTTCTGTGACCATTCATAGAGGTGTCTTCCTGACCCCCACGATACGTTGAAAATGAGTAGGGGTTCGACCAACATTATTCTTGAGACCAGACGCAGAAGTTCCTCGCTGCCCCCACGAGACATTGGAAAGGGGGAGAGGTTTGACGAAAATTATTTCTGTGACCAGACACAGGTGCGCCTTACTGCCACCCATGAGACGATGTAGAGAGGTAGGTTTATGACCAATTTTATTTCTGCGACTAGCCACAGGTGCGCTCCCGCCCCCAACAATACGTTGGAAAGGGGTAGAAGCTTGACCAAAATTTTTCATGCGACCAGTCACGCGGGTGCCTTCCCGACTCCTGCGATACGTTGGAATGGGGTAAGGGTTTGACCAATATACTTTCTGCGCACCAAACACACGGGTGCCTAGCTGCCCCCACGAAACGTTGAAAATGAGTAGGAGCTTCACCAACATTATTTTTGTGACCAGACGCAGGAGTGCCTTTCTGCCCCCGAGAAGACGTTGGACAGGAGTAGGGGCTTGACCAACATTATTTCTCTGACAGGTCACAGGGGTGCCTTCCTGCCCACACGAGACGTTGGAGAGTGTTAGTGGTTTGACCAATATTATTTTTTCGACCAGTGACAGGGGTGCTTAACGCCCCTACGAATCGTTGAAAAGGGGTGAAGGTTCGGCTCACATTATTTCTGTGACCAGTTACAGGGGTTCCTCCCCGCCCATCACGATGCGTGAGACTATCACGAGACGTGGGAACGGGGTAGAGGTTTGACATTTGCTGAGCGTCTTGAAGCAGTAGGGCTTACTCGTAGATTGTCAGTGGTGTCCGCATTAGGATTAGAATGAGAGGTTGACTGAATTGTATCCTCTGATAGTGGCAGACTATCAAATATTGTCTTTTGAGATATAATATCTTCGTCCATTTCCTTCTCAGTGGATATTTTATTGTATGTATCTTCTTTAATTTTCTTGGACTCTTTTCGCCTTTCCATCACGCCAGCATCACAATGAGAGCCAACTTGGAGGTTAATAGTTCCCTCTCTTGAAACTTGTAAGGAATTTAGCCAATCTTCATCCTCTGCAAAATAATTGAGAAATCAATAGTGAATATTATATGAAATAAAAAAATAAATTTCAAGCATTCTTTTTATTATTTCGTAAATTGGAACTTACCACTTTTTTGCAAAATTTTAACAGGGTAATATTTTTTTCTCCACTTAGCCTCAGTCTGATCTTGCACTTTTCTTATATGATGCTCCGGTACAATTGAATAAGCACAGGGCTTCTCTTTTATCCACAGGACTAAGCACAACATGTCAGAATTCAATGACATTTCAATTTCACGAAAACAAAATAGAATGATCATTGCTTAAATTTGGCCATCATTTAAAATCGATTGTTTTGAAGCGTCAAATTTCAGAGCGTTATCAAAATGATGAAAAGGAAAAATATAGAAAATTCCGAAATACCGTCAATTTTGTGGAAATTCCAGATCAAGCCGATATCGAATTCTAAAGAGACATCGTGTCAATAAGACATTGGCTCAGAATTTTGAAAATATTGAAAACTCTACTTCAGAATGTTCAAGACATATATAAAGTAGACAACTGTCATAAAGTTTCAAATGCAAATTTGAAAAAATTATGATTTCACAAATTTTTATCTTGAGCTTTTGCACAAATTCGTTCTGTAAAATTAATCAAATTAATCTTCAATTGACGGAATAAACTTTTGTTTAAACCTGTAATTTAACTTAGGTTTGGCGTGAATGCGTATTATGGAACATACATATTTCAGATACGAAAATATTATATTATATGATAATATTGTGATATTTACTATCACTAAAGAATTGTCACTTTAATTAATACAAATATGTTTGAAAAATGTGTTTCAATTCATAGTAACTGAAATTTAAATGAAACACAG
>CAKNXH010056477.1:0-35766 GCA_932178445.1 Andricus quercusramuli
TCGCAGACTGTAACCACCTATCTCACGGCCGTGAGACGTGGTTACAGCTGAAATTTTACTGCGATTTCGCTGGGAGGGGGTGCAATTTTTCAGATTAGCACCCGCTCCCGGCGAAATCCTGCGGTAAAATTGCAGCCGTAACCACGTTTCACGACCGTGAGATGGGTGGTTACAGTCTGCGCGAATTCAATACGATAATCCGGCGAAAGTCTCGTGCACCCTGAGGACACGGAGCGACCCAAGGACGACCGCCTTCTGCATTCTCCCTGCAAGTGTCTCAGCATTTTGTTGACACGCAGGGATGCTTTTCAGGCTATTAACAAGTGAAACCTTGGTACCTCCAAGAGTGCCGATGATCAGGACGATTAGCTTAACAGAATATTCCGGGTATAACCGTCGCAACTCCCTTATAAGGTCCTTATAGCTTTCTTTTTTTTCTTTCTCCTTCGCTGTGACGTTTTTGTCCGCTGGTGCCGAAAATTCGATAACGAACATGGTTCGTTTCTCGAAGTCAAGAAGAACCATGGCAGGCCTTGAGTGCGCAACAGAAACAATTGTCGAGAATATGAAGTTCCAATACATGCGGCAATTCTCGTTTTCGACAATTGACTCTATTTCTCTAGGAGCGTTTAGCGGAGCGGTATTTGGGCTAATGCCGTAAGAGTGACAGAGATGGTAATTAAGCACTTTCAGTGCCGCATTGTGCCTTTGGATGTAGGTTGTTCCCGCATGAGCTGGACAACTAGATGGTATGTTACATGCAAACCGGGAATCACAAAATTTCAAGCTAGAAACAAATTAAATCTGAATTCTCGAATTATATCTGTTTGGAATCGAAATAATTGTTTCTCGTTTGTGACACTACGGTTGCAATATAACTAGGGTAAGCATAAAGTAGACTGACAAGTCAGCACTTGATAATAACGAGAACGAGAAATGGGCGAGCTCGAGCGAATCGAAGAATTCTTTTCCAACTTTTTGCGTAAGAAGATAAATATTCTTGCAATCAAATACCAAAACCAAGATGTAAAAATAAATGGATAATACTTCAAATTAAAGAGATTTGTCAGTAGGTAATAATGATAATATATTTTAGAAGTAAAACATGTAAAATGAATAGAAACTAGAATTAAGTAGATATAAAGGGATAGGTTCAGCCGAAAGCATAAAAACAGCAGAGAATGAATGAGGGAATGAAAATAAGACTCGTGTGCACACATGGATACAATGAACGCGGTCAAGGTTGAATGACTGGCACACATTCAATCGAGTTACGGGAGGTATCGAGGTGTTACACTAGCGAGACGCACGAGGATGCTCCGTGTCAACGACCATGTCGGTGTAACCCAATTCCTCTTACATTATCCGATCGTTCTAATTTTCGCAACTACCATATTAAAACCGTCTCTCCCCTATTTAAAACCACCCTTGAGAACCCGAGTACTAGAAACGGCTATAAATTCCTTGAAAACAAACAGATTTCCACGGGACAAAGAACAGGTTCGGAATTCAACGATTTTCGAACATCCTATAAGGATATTGCGGGGTCTCACATAATAGAAATTTGCATTAACAAATTGAAAGGTGAGACCCATAGTAATTTTTAATTAAGTTGTGTGGAGCCGCATTGGTGAGTCCTGTATCACTCCGATTTATTTACTAAGTGAAATTGATTTTGTTATCCACTAAACTTGTAAATTAATGTGGGGTTTTTTAGAATATATGTGTTCTTCCATTACAAGTTTTTAGAGACAATTTATTTTTCATCTTTGGCCTCACGAAATTCAAGAAGTACTGCTCTCTCTCTCTCTCTCTCTCCACTGAACATTAGGTAACTAGCATCTCTCGAATGAGAGTAAATGAATACGTCCCCACAAAATAATAAACTCAACCAAATATGACGGTTGAGTTCAGTTGGTAGATTCCTCCTCTACCCAAGGACGCTCGCTCGGACTCAAAGGCCGGTAGTTTTCTTTTGACGTTAAATTGAAGTCTCAAAAGGATTAATAATAATTATTCTTGGGTCGTAACAGTATGTGTCCTAGATGCTCGGGGTGTTCATGGCACGCTCTGCAGCTATCATCGGGAATATCTTGGCTCAAAATATGGCGACGGTATGCTAGAGTGGAAATACCATTTTGACATCCCAAAATGAAGCCCTCTGTGCCCGACTTCAATCCGGGTAATGTAAGGAAAGCAAACGTCAGCTCATACGACATCGACTGATTCCACATTTCTGTGGAAGATGCCGTGCATCTTCTTGTCGAAGAGCTCTTCGCGGAAGTTTTTCTCCAAATGAATAGAGTACTACTGGGACGGCAAGCATGTTCGTTGCAGATACTTTGTTCCTTATATATATGACATTGTTCTCCAAGACTTCGAGAAACGAACTATATTCGTGATCGAATTCTCGGCTTCGTCCGAATACAACATCACTGCAAAGGAGAAAGAAAAAGAGGAGAAGTATCAAAACCTTAAAAGAGAGCTGCAACGACTGTACCCAAAATATTCGGTACGAGTAATTGTCCTTGTGATAGGTGCTCTCGGAGGTGCGAAATTATCACTGGTTCGTAACCTTAAAGCCATACCCGCGCGCCAAAAATATGCCAAGGCACTTGCGAGATGGATGCAGAAAGCTGTCATCCTTGGGTGGCTTCGTGTCCTGAAGACACACGAGGGTTTCGCCGGCCTGTCGTTATGATTTCGTCGTGCCCTGTGAACACTCATCTCACGGTTGTGAGACGTGGCCATAGGTGTGATTTACCGCGGTTCTGCTGGGGGCTATTGCCATTTTTTAGATGGCGGTTGCTCTTAGTAGGACCTTCGGTGGTTGTTTAACTCTTTTTTTTAAATTATATATATATATATGTAAACTGTGTGTACATAGTCATGTATAAATGTATATAACATTTTTTTCTAAATAATGTAAAATAAATAATTAAAACATTACAATATAATATAATACATATTAGAGTGGTCGAAAAAACGATTTTTTTTTATACCTCACCCTGGAATTATTTTCATGTGAGAGGGCGAGGCTTCAAAAAATCAAAAATTCATTAAGTTTTTTGTTTATGCAAGAGTACTGTATTAGTCGTACAATTCCTTTTTCCATTAATTATATTATTATATTCTTTTGAAACTGTTCGTGTAAAATAAAATTTCTTAATAACATGCAGGCTTTCTTTATTTCTCTTTCTATGTAAAAGAAAAAATAATTATAGACAAAATCGTGCGAATGTGAGAATTGTTACAAAAATTTTCGTAATTTCCAAGAAAAATAATATTAAAAAATGTTTGAAACATTTCTTTTTCTTGGAAACCCATTCAAAGAATAAAATTTTATTTTACTTTCATTGTTCCCATTTTTAATTATAATGATTGCCTTATTGAATTTCTTTACATATAATTAAAAACAAATGATAAACTATTTGCACAAATTACTCATAAATCTAAATTCGTAATAATGAGATATCAATTTTATTTTATTTGAAGACAAAAAAACAGTATTTTCATTTAGGCAATATAACCTATACGATACACAGTACTTAAAATAGTACAAAATAGCTGAGGAATGGTTCTGGGACGAGGAGTCAGAAGAAATAAGGAAGAAGGGAAAAAGAGTTGAGAAATGTAGAAAAAAGGAAGATACAAAAGAGGCTAGAGAGCAAACAGAGGGGTTTCCAAAAAGCAAGGCGGAAGAAAAGTGAGGAGGATAGGGGAGGGAAGGGAGGAGAAAAAAGTGAAAATAGCTTTCTGGAATGTGTCAGGCTTGAAGAACAAGAATGAAGGTTTCTGGCGGGAGTTAGAAAAGTGGGATGTGATTATGATGAGTGAAACCTGGGCGGATGAGAAGGATTGGAAGGGGATGAAAAGGTTGTTTCCTAAAGGGTATGTGTGGACAATGCAAGAGGCAAGGAAGGAACACGTTAAAGGTAGAGGAATGGGTGGCATGGTCTCAGGGGTGAGAAAAGAACTGGCAGTAAAAGGTAAAACAGAGCAGGACAGGGAACAAAAGGAGGGAACAATGGTAAGAAGGATTATAATAGGGAAAGTCAAAATAGCGGTGGTTTGTGTATATAGAAGAAGAGGGGAAGAGGAAGGTTGGAGAGTAATAAGGAGGTGGATGGAGGAAAAGAAGGAAGAATTGGTTTTGATAGGAGGTGACTTAAATGCCTGGAATGGCGAGCAAGGGGGAGGGACTTGGGATGAAGAAAAGGAGGCATATATAAGGAGCTCCAAACATAGGGAAATAGACCGGGAGGGGAGGAGGTTACTAGACATAATAGGAGAAACCGGATGGTTTATATGTAATGGCAACATGAAAGGAGATGAGAAAGGAGAGATTACATTTATAGGTAAAGGAGAAACAATAATAGACTACATCCTGGCGGAAGAAAGAATGAGTAATATGATATGCAGTATGAATGTAGGGAATGAGATAGGGTCAGAACACTTCCCAGTAATAGCTACACTGAAAGGGGGCGTCCATAAGCGTGGCAGAGGGAGAAAGGAAAGAGGGGGGAAAGGAACACGAAAATGGGAGTCTGGGGGGTAGATAAATGAAAAGTGTTTGAACAGAAGATGGAAAAGGAGAATGTTAAATATGAAAAGGAGGAGGGAGTAGACTCGTTAATTGAAAGGTTGAAAGGGTCGATTGAGAAGGTGAAGGATGAGATAGGTACAAAAGAAGGAAGAGAAGAGGGAAAGAGAGGCTGGTGGGACGAGGAATGCAGGGAGAGTAAGGAGAGAATGAAAGAGTCTGTAAGAAAATGGAGGAAAGGAGAAATAGAGAAGGCGGAGTACAACAGGAGAAAAAGAGAACATGAGAAGATGCTGGGAGGGAAAAAGCAAAGGGGAAAGGAGAAATCCAAGGAAGAAGTAGAAAAAGCAATCAAAGAAGGTAGGGTCTGGGATGTGATAAACAGGGAAAGAGGAGGAAGGAAGGGCGTGAATGAAGAAATAGAAATGGATGAATGGACGGATTATTTTAAGGGTCTGCTAGGGGGAGAACAAAACAGGATCAAAGGGGAAAATAGAAAGACAGTCCAGGGAGAAATGGAGGAAGAGAACGAAATAACAAGAGAAGAAGTGAATGAGGCGATAGGTAGACTGAAAAGAAACAAGGCCACAGGGGAGGATGGTATGGAGAACGAAGCTATAAAGTATGGAGGAGAAGGGATTAGGGAAGTGATGTGGAGGATATGCAACAAGGTCTGGAAAGGAGAAGGGTGGCCGGAGGAGTGGATGACATGCTGGTAGTACCGCTTGTTAAGAAAGGGGAGGGTAAGAAGGTAGAAGAGTACAGAGGGATCACTCTCATGCAAGTGGGATATAAAATATACACAGAAATTCTAAGGAAAAGGTTAGAGAATCAGATAGAAGAGAAGCAAAGTATCCCACACAACCAGACGGGATTTAGAAAAGGGATGGGGACAATAGACAACATTTACGTACTCAACTACTTGGTTAACAGAAACTTAGGGAGAAAAAGAGGGAAATTAGTCGCTTTGTTTGTAGATTTCAAAGCAGCTTTTGACTCAGTGAATAGAAAAGTGCTATGGCAGGCAATGAAAGAGAGGGGAATAGAAGAAGGGTTGGTGGAGAGGATAAAGGAAATTTTTACTGAAACCAGGATTAGGGTGAAGATACGCGGGGAAAAAGGGGAGGTTTTCTGGACAGGAAGAGGTCTAAGGCAAGGGTGCTCGTTGAGTCCACTACTTTTTAATTTGCTGCTGGCAGACCTAGAGGAGAAGATAAAGGAGAAAGGGAAAGGGGGGACGATACTGGGTAATAGCAAACTATACTCACTAGCATACGCGGACGACGTAGTTCTAATAGCAGACGATGAGAAGGGGATGAACCTAATGATAAGAATTTTCGAAGAGTACGTGGGAACAAAAGAACTGACGGTGAACGTAGGGAAGACCAAGGTGATGTGCTTCAGAAATAGAAAGACCAAAATAGGTTACGTCTGGAAGATGAACGGACAAACAGTGGAAAGTGTGGAAGAGTTCTGTTACCTAGGTTTTTGGTTTGAGTCAGGAGGGGGAAACGATTTGCAGGTGAGGAAAAGAATCGAAAGTGCGAGTAAAGTAATGGGCCAAGTATGGGGTATAGGAAAGAGAAGGTTCAAGGACGATTGGAGAATGAGGGTTTGGTTGTTTGATGCGTTGGTTTGGCCGGTGTTGTATTATGGAGTGGAGGTTTGGGGATGGAAGGAACATAGGAAAGTGGAAAGCATACATGAGAGATTTCTGAGATGGGTAATGGGAGTTAGTTGGAGTTGTCCAGGATACATGATAAGGGAAGAACTAGGAAGGGAAAAAATGGTAACTAGACAAATTAAGAGAGCCTGGAGGTTTGAAGAGAAGCTGAAAAGGAGAGAGGGGAGTAGAATAGCACAAGTATGCTTGGACGAAGTTCGGAACAAGGAGGCGAGAGGCAATTGGGGAAATTCAAAATGGGAGGAAGAAAGGAAAAAAATGAGGAGTGTCTGTGATATACAGGAAGGGGTTCTGGATTGGCAGAACATTGAATTAGAGCTATTAGTAAGACAAGGAGAAGAGAGATGGAGAAAGATTATGGATTCGAAGTACAATAGATGGTATATGATGGTAAAAGGGGTGACGGAACCAGAATATTTTGCAAAAGATGAAAAAGGAAGACAAATGGAATAGGGTGATACGGTTTAGAATGGGAGGAGTGAGAGCTTGTAGATATTGGTTTGATGAAGAGGACAATCTGTGCAGAGTATGTGGGTACGAAGTGGAGTCATGGGCACATGTGTTAGAGAGGTGTACAGGAGAGGAAGATGGACAGTTGAGTGTGGATGAATGTGTCAGATGGATTTTGGATGGTAATGGACAGGGAGTGATGTGGATGAAAAAACTGGAAGAAATAAGAGAAAGCAAGAGAGCAGGGCAGAGCCAAACGGGTAATCCTGTGTAAAGGAAAGTAACTTGTGAAAATTTAAAATGGTTAAATCGGTGAAAATGCATTCGATGGTAAAAGAAAACGGAAGCCCGGGAAGATCGCTCATTGTCTGTAGTCTTAAGAGTAGTACTAATATGATTGTTATTATGTAAGGCGTTGGATTAGAAAATAAGTAGCGGTTAAGGTAGACTAAGGATGAAATGTAAATATATGTACAGGGGCGGAGGCCCTCGAACCCGTAAAAGGGAGAGTTCAAATATACATACATACATACATACATATTCAAAATAGCTGAGTACATTACTGTCTGTTATTTTACAAATATTTCTTAGTAAATGCAACATATTTTCAATATATTTTGTAAATTTGTAAAGTGTCATTTTCAAATTCCCCTCGAAACTCGCGCGAAACTGTCAAAAGTGTCGTCTGCTATGCTCATCTTTTTCACATTTTCATAACTTTGAGAGTAACTGGAACATTTAGAACCGATAAACTTTTTGTATAAGTTTAGCATAGGGTATGTCCTAACAACTACACCACTTTTTTCTATAAAAAAACTTTCCTGGTGGAGATATTTGGGTCTGACCGCGTTTTACCAACTTTTACCGTCATGACCGGATATTACTTGTCAGGTCAGGTATTACCAGTCAGGCCGAGCAGTGCTCATCACTAGATGAGATGCGGAGATGTAGTGGTGAGTGGTGGGAGGTGTTTCACGGGATCTCGAGCTCTCGAGCGAAAGCACGATTTCTCGGGTACCTATCAACTTAATTATTAGCAATAATAACGCTCGGAATTTTTTTTCGATGGTTTCATTGAAAAGAGCAACTCAAAAACTATCAAAGGTGTAAAAACTCGATTTTTTTAGAGTAAGCCCCCTTTCTTCGGCGCACGTCACATATGATTATCACTATAAAATAAAGTTCGTGATAAACTCTACACAATTTTAATAGTTGAAATTGTGGGATTGAGAAATTTTCAACTAATTTAAATTAGTTAGATTAAAGGTCGTGTTTGAGCGATGTTGTTTGGCTGAGTAATATAAATTTATAAAAAAGAGATATATAGGTGGTTTATTGACATACTTTAGACCAAAGAAAGCAGATTGGTTGTTAGTTCCTTTATTGCATTTCAGCTGCCAACGTTTCGAAAACAGTTGTTTTCTTCATCAGGACATAAAAATATAGGTTAAATTTTGAAGTTCGTCAACATCTTAACTATTATTTTAGATTCCTATTCCTCTTCTTCATCACTCAAAGAGCTTGATTTTTCAGTTGAAATTTTGTTTACTGCCTTTAATATCTTTAAATTGTTTGAAATATTCTAAATTCACACTTTCAAAAAAACTAGTAATTTTGTTAATTTAGTCGTAAATGCAATACTAGGAGGTTGAGCCATTTATATATGGAATTTAAAATAAATCAATTTAGAATCAGAGTCTTATATAATTGACTTAATAGAAGTTAATTGATTCAGTTTAGATAAGGTTAATTTTTCACGTTTCGCGCACGTATATTTTGTAAAAGCAAGAAGATTAAAATCTTGCGTTTTTAGCGAGCGCTCTTATATTCATAAACTAGGTCCTGATGACGTGGAAGGGTTTGCACACGAAATGTCGACATCGTTAACCAATCACAATATTCGATTTAGAACGATGTCGACAACTTTAGCTCACCTGATTGGTGGGTCATTTCACCCTAGAAACCAAGAAAGGGGCGCGAAATGATTCACCCTGATTCAACCGATGATGTGGTATTTGGCGCTTCGAATTCATTGCCAACGATACTTCCATATCATCATCTTTAACCCCCTCCTTCTCTGAAGGGTGGATGATGTGGAATTTGACCCTTCCAAATCATCACCTTTGGCGCTCCCTTTCTAAAAGGGGTTGATGACGTTGGCATTTCTGGTGTTTATGACTAATTTCGGCTTTTTGTTTCCTTATAAGGATATAAAGAGAGAGGGCATGTATCTATTGTTGCACAATATACTGTAAATAGCATATCAATAATTAGTTTATTGAATACAACTTATGACTTAATTTTTATTATAACCTTAAGAACTATATTTATTGATTTCTAAAGAGAGACACATTATTCGAGGTTTAGACGATTAGTTAACTCAAGTAACTCTTATGTTATAATTTGTGATCTTAGTTATTTATTTTAACTAAATAAAAATATTTTTATTAAATTCCTGGGCCAGTTTAAAAAGATTCCTTCAATTGTTATAAAACATATTTTTCCATTCATTTTTGTATTTAGTATAATTTCCTGCACCTAGATGGCGTTGTTCGACTTCTAATAATTCGCACCAGCCCTATGCATCGCCAACACTCTTTCTGTTCTCTTAGCATCCGGAGGGGTATCGTAGTTCACATGAATCCAACAGATGGCGTTCCGAACGCGTAGGCCCGTGTTTGCATTGTTATGTATAGCAAAAATACTAAAATTAATACAAAACTTGATACTTTTCATAAGAATGAAAGAAGATCATAGTTTTCAGTAACAATAAGCGCAGCTGTAATTATTAATAATACAAAATTCATGAAAACATGTAATTTATTATTAGGAAAATTGAATATAAAGATGAGTATTTTGAAAACAGTTTGAATTGTATTCATATTTCTCTATTGTTTATTTTGCTGATGTAGTTAATTAATTTTATAAACAATTGTAATTGTTACAAATTTTAAACATTTATTGATATTGTTCAATTAATAATAGTAAAAATAATATTCAAACCTTAATAATTAGCCTTATAATACACTTTTTTTTATTAATTCTTCTAGAAATTTCATCTCTCTCTGAAGAATATATATTTATATATAATTTATTTATGATAAATTATATATAAATAAATTAATGTAAACATCGCATCAAAGTAATTTAGAATTGAAGAAAAGTTATTTATTGAATATATTATTGAAGACACTTATAACTATTGGAAAGAATAATTTATTAAAAAATGATTGACAAGATTGATGAGTGAAAAAAATATATTTATATCAATATATGAAAGCATTTCAATTTGAAACCATAAAATTTTTGTAAGTAAAAAAATTAAAAATATTTTCATTTTCATTATAAATCGCTTAACAAATTAAACGTAAAAATATATATAATATACAGAGTGCACAATCTTCCCTTTTTTTCTTAGTTTCTCCTTTTTTCTTGAAATTCCCCTTTTCTCCCATATTCTCAAAAAACTTCCCCTTTTCTCTTAAAATACACGATATTTGAAAAAATGCAATATCTGAAGTACCCCCATAACATTACAAAACATATGGAACTTTTTACATAAGTATTAGAAGGCGAACACTTTATATACGTACCTAACTTGAAAATGGAATATTCCAAATTTATCAACTGCAATGTAAAATTTAACGATTTCAAATTCAAAATATTTCCAATTGGTTAAAAAATGATGACGAATTTGTTATATTTACAGCTCTTACTACTGAACAATATTGAAAAATTACGAAATTTAAAAATAAATGTTTTGTGCAGTAACAATTTTTTTGAAAATATGTTTTTTTTTTTTATAGAGTTCGAACTTGAAATTTATTCAGCTGGAACCAAAGAAACATTTTATCATTTTGCTTTTTCGGAAAAAAAAGTTTGGCACAAATAAAAAATATTTGATGAATTTTCAGAAATGCTTCCAAGTTTCAAAATATTTTAAATCTATTCAAAACCTCTGAAATTCCTAAAAATATTTTCAGCTGACTCGAATTTTTGTTGAAATTCTAAAAAATCATTCAAAATGTAATTCTTTTAAAGCTTCTGAATTTTTTGTTTGAAATCTTTTCAAAAATGTGCCTTTTATAGAATCTTTTAAAGTTTAAAATTCTTTTTTAATATCTTCGAATATTCTAAATATTTCTTGAATTCACTCGATTTATAATTTTTTGATCTTACAAAATTGAAAATTGAAACACTTTGCTTTGAAATCTTTTACGCTTTTTCGAAATTCGAGGGAATCTTTTGAAATCTTTTGCACTTTTCTCTTAAAGTTCATTTTCAAACTAAAAAATCATAAAAAATTTCCCCATATATCTTTTGAAAATTCTTTTTTAATCCTTTTAACACTTTCAAACCTTCTAATATTTTTAAATTGTACACATTTTTGTGAAATATTTTTGAAAATAAAATATTTTCAAAATAAATATTTTAAAACTTGGAAGCATTTCTGAACATTTATCAAATATTCTTTATTTCTGCAAAAATTTTTTTCCGAAAAGCAAAATGATAAAATGTTTCTTTGGTTTCAGCTAAATAAATTGCAGGTGTGACATATTCAACTTTTTTTATATGTGTGCATAGGACTCAATAAAAAAAACATGTTTTCACACATTTTCAAAAAAATTGTTACTGAACAAAAACTTAATTTTCAAATTTCGTAATTTTTCATTATTGTTTACGAGTTAAAGCTGTCAATATAACAAGTTCGTCATAATTTTTGAACCAATATGAAATATTATCAATTTAAAATCGTTAAATTTTACATTGGAGATAATAAATTTGGAATATTCCATTTTTAAATTAGGTAGGTATATAAAGTGTTCTCCTTCTAATACTTATTCAAAAAGTCCCATATATTTTGTAATGTTATTAGGGTACTTCAAATATTGTATTTTCAAATATCGTGTATTTCAAGAGAAAAGGGGAAAAAGGGGAAGTTTTTTGAGAATAGGGGGAAAAAGGGGAATTTCAAGAAAAAAGGGAAAACCAAGAAAAAAAGGGAAGATTGTGCACTCTGTATATTATATATATTTTTACGTTCAATTTGTTAAGCGATTTATAATGAAAATCGAGATATTTTTAATTCGTTTACTTGAAAAATGGTATGACTTGAAATTGACATGCTTTTATAAATTATTATAAATTTTTTTTCACTCATTAATCTTGTCAACCACTTTTTAATAAATTATTCTTTCCAATAATTATAAGTGTCTTCAATAATGTATTCAATAAATAATTTTTCTTCAATTCTAAACTATTTTGATGCCATTGTTACACTAATTTATTTATATATAATTTATCATAAATAAATTATATATAAATATATATTTTCCAGATTGAGAGAGAGAGGAAATTTCTAGATGAATTAATGAAAAAAATTATATTATTAGGCTAATTATTAAGTTTTAAATATTATTTTCACTATTATTGATTAAATAATATCAATAAATGTTTAAAATTTGTAACAATTACAATTGTTTATAAAATTAATTAATTACATCAGCAAAATAAGCAATAGAGAATTATGAATACAGTTCAAACTCTTTTTAAAATACTCATCTTTATATTCAATTTTCCTAATAATAAATTACATGTTTTCATGAATTTTGTATAATTAATAATTACAGCTGCGCTTATTGTTACTGAAAACTATGTTCTCCTTTCATTCTTATAAAAAGTATTAAGTTTTAAATTAATTTTAGTATTTTTGCTATACATAACAATGCAAACACGGGCCTACGCGTTCGGAACGCCATCTGTTGGATTTATGTGAACTACGATACCCCTTCGGATGTTAAGAGAACAACTACCGCATACACGTACACGGGCGATGCATAGGGCTGATTCCAGGGTTGGTAAGTTACGCGTAACTCGAGTATTCTCTACGTATAATACGTTTTTGACGTAATATACGTCGAAAACAGTAGAAAACCGTAGAAAACTCCTGTAAGTTACGTTTTCAAGATGGCCGAATTGTAAAATCAGTGCTGACAAGTACATATCCTCACTTTTCAAAAATAATAATTATTAATAATTTTGCTGAATGCGTTATAGTAATTGAAAATAATAATTATGTCTGGGCTGGAATTAAATACCCAACATCATAGTGGAATCCCATGGAAGGATTTGTGTTTTGAGCGAAAGAAGGAAGGACAGAAAACTTTCACAAAGTTTCTTTTCTGCGATAAGATGTTAAAAAAAAAACTCTTTTAAAACATCTACAAATCCACATGTATGTAAATAATTGTTGATTCTTTCGATAGTAAATATTATGGATCATATTGAATAATATTATATATGTAATTATGCAGGGTCTCTCGCATTATAACCTCAAACTGCTTAAACATTTATTCAAATTCAAGAACTTTTTAAATATTGGCATTTGGCGCCAGATTCACGAGCGAACACGGCGACCACGAACCACAAGAAAAATAGGATATGAGGAGCATTTTTCGATATTGACGCATGCGCACTGAAAGTTTCCATTCGGACGTATTATACGTCAAATCACGTAGAAAACTAGAGAGGTAATATACGTGGTAATATACGCGTAGAAAACCACGTATAACACGTGGAGTATTATACGTTACCAACCCTGGCTGATTCGCACACGAGTGGATCACAGTAACCCTGCACCTTGCTCTCAACCCCCCACCATAATGCAGTTTTCCCTGGTCGTTACGGAAAAAGCCGTGGTGTGGCGCGGCTGTTGCCTGGCGGTACATTTTAACCCATATTATTGTGAAGTAATGACGGTACGGTTGAATCTTCCGATTATTAGTAACAATAAAAATGGAATGCGAACACTGCAAAGTTATCATTTCTACAAAACTAACCCTTTATAGGCATTTACAAGAGGTACAGAAAGTATCAAAAGAGAAAACAAAATTCAAATGTTCAGATTGTGACACGGAATTCACGAAGAAAAAAAATTTGAAGGAACACTTACAACTATGCTATGCAGTGCCAAAAGTTTTAAACCAAAAATATTAAAATGTTCGATTTGCAATGTAGAGTTCACGTGAAATTGAAATTGAAATAAACATTTACAACGATTTCATGCGGAGAAGCTGTCCCATGAATGTTTCATGTAAGTACGAATTCAATCTGTGCTCATATTAATACGTTTGAATTACGTTTTTTTTTAAATTTACTATAATCTCTAAAACAAATGATATAAGTCAATACCTATTACCGTAATTTATGGGGGGAAAAAAATCGTTTTTTAAATCTTATTCTGTCAAAACTATCTTTTTAGATTGAACATTTAACTCCTTTTGACAGTTGAACTACTTCATTAAAAATTAATTTTTGTATGCTTTTTATTGGCATTTAATAGGCTACAAAATACACAGGCACACAAAAATAAAATAAGTGTGCGGAGATATGTATACATACAGCATTCAGCTCAAATTATCTCTAATCATATTTTTTCAATGTGGCCAAAATGTGAAATCGCGAAATTAGGTAGAATGACAGCGTTCTCAGAAATAGATAATTTTTCAATTGAAAAATGTACTCTTCAATTGTTGAATCGAATGGCGCTTTTTGATTTTACGTATTTCGCATCTTCAAAAATCATTTATTGCCTCCTTTAAAGATATAATAAAAATGTTCATATACATTTTTTAATTAAGTTTCTGGTTTCTATCGAGAATTGAAAATTATGGTATTTTTGTTGAATAGTTAGAAATATCCAGTCAACATGATTTTTTCAAACCTAATATTGATAGCAGACTATATTACATGAGAGTCGACGTACCATATCGTAATTAACTAACTTACACTTTTGAGGCAGCACTTATAATCATAAGATCTAGTTTTCCTAAGGCATAAAATTATTATTTAACCTACATTTTCATTAAAAATTTATTGTTAAACGGCGGATAAGTTAAAATAAAAGTACCTACATACTTTAAAGCGCGAAAATTTTAATTTGGCTTATTAATTTTTTTTTAATGAAAATTTAACTATTACATTTTTCTTTAAAAATTGATTGTTTTCAGTTCAAAAGTCAACTATCCATCTTCTTACTTGAAAATTCAACAGCTTGTGTGCAATTTTTTCCTTGACTGAAAAATCTTTTCAAGATGAAAATTCCACTCATGTTGAAAAGTAGCTTTTTTGTCGAATTCAACTGTTTCTGATGAATTTTTTTTTAACATCAACTACTACCTTTTTCGTTCAGAATTCATCTTTTTTGGAGTACTTTTGTTTAAAATTAATTTTTTTGTTCAATGTTCTAAAATGTATTTAAAAATTTATCTCTTCGGTGGAAAAGTGAGATATTTTGTTGAAAATTCGTTTTTACTTCAACAGAAAATTAGTATTTTTTTCAAACTAAAAATGTAATCATTCCAGTCGAATATTCCAACATTTTTGTTAAAAATTCATCCCTTTAGTTTAACATAATACGAAACTTAAAATTTAGCCATTCAATTTCAGGTTGAAAAATGATCATTTTTAGTTTAAAATTCATCACTTTGACTGAAATTTTTTTTTTTTTTTTCTGGAAAATTAATTTTTCAAACTGGAAAAATTCAACTATTTTGTTGAGAGTTTGTCTTTTTTACTTGAGATTCCATCTATTTTCTTCAAACGATGTATTTTTTGTAGGAAATTATTCTTTATGTTTCAAAATTAATCTTATTGTTTGAAACTATTTTGTATATGATTCGTTTTCTTATATTAAAAATTAATTTTTTTTAAAGAAAGTTTAAATGTTTGATTTTGGGTAAAAGTTGATATTTTTAGTTTAAAAAATCAACTATTTGGTTAAAAATGTACTTTTTTCATTGAAAATTCGTCTTTTTTAGTAGAAAATTGATCTGTTTGGTCGGAAATGTATCTTTTTGATTGAAATTTATGAAAATACTGTGGAATTATAATAGACTGAAATATAAACTATGTGCAAAATAGATTAATATTGTTTTGATTATCTATGGAACCATTCTTTCCTTCTTCATAAAAATATCGGTGAGAATTTTTTAGCTCCATCTTTACTATTCTCACAATAAAATTTTAAACGTAGTGTCTTTGGATAAACCGCCAGACGTCAGCTGCGCCACACCACGGTCTTCGCCGTAAAGACCAAGGAAAACTGCACCGTGGTGGGTGGTTGGGAGCAAGGTGCCGGGTTACTGTGATCCACTCGTATTCGCACGACGCTCCAATTACCAAAAATGTGTATTCTGCGCAGATAAAAGATGTGCCGTCGGTCTCTGGTCTGGCCAATTGGCAGCTCTGCGACCTCGGTTGGAGCACGCGGGAATTTTCAAAACTTTCATATGTTTGACTACTTCAACAGAATGCACGTACAAGTCTAATTGCTCCATACCTTCCTTACTGTTTCAGCAGGAGAAAAATATGCATGGCACTAGTACGTGAGAATAATATGTTTCACGTTCCGTTAGCGGTATTCATCTCATGAGGTAAAATGAAGAGATACTTTTACACTCTGTAAGAGATGAAAGAAACAAAACGAGAAACGTTTTTATGTATTGTTCAGTTAAAATTCTGTTGCAACTGTGTTAGAAAAAAACCGCACTATGCAAAGGCTTTATAATTAATTAATGAACAGATCGTGAAATTTATTTCATGTGTATACTCGGAAGTGTGCTCAGAGCACACTTCGAAGTGTATACTCGGAAGTGTATACTTAAAATTGTGCTCAGATCACATTTCGAAGTATACACTTTGACGTGTACGCTTCGCTGAAATGTGCATTTGGCCACGGGGGTGAAACCAAATTCAAATACGAGAGCATCAAAACCACCGTGATCGTTGAGCAACTGTTAAAAGTCGCTCAGTTGTTCAAGTAGTTTTGCATGGCCAGATTGGCGCGAGATTCAAATTGGTATATATATATATATATATTTTTTTTTTCTTTTTTTGCCATAAAAATAATGAAAGAAAAGGAGATAATTTGTCTTTTAAATAATAAAACATTTTTAAATTCTGAAATTATTTATTTATCAAGCCATAAGTGAACATTATTTATAATTTTTGAAACACTGCAATTAAACACTGCAAAACATGGAACATTTCGAATTAAACTATACGTACAGTGTCGAAAGAATATGAACATTATTATATTCGTTGTTCGACGTTTAATACAATTTTTTTTCCATTCTACAACCTTAACAAAAATCTGTCTATGAGTATCTTTAAAATTTTTGAACTACGACCCAAGCTGAGATCGAATCCAAAGAATTCGATCTTACTCAGCGGTCTTTGAGAGTCGAATTTTATGAAACCGATCTTGAATACTTTGAATGTAATTTGAAATATGCCGAATGAATTATTGAATTATAGGACAGGTGCCAGGATAAGTATGTCAGTATGTTAGTATGTTACTGAAATACTCATTAGGCGTCTGATTTCAATATAATTAAATAATCTATTAGGCAGATGTAAAGTTTAAAATCCACAAATACTCTATATACAAAATTCGATTCTCAAAGGCCGCTTGTTCTATCCGATCTCAGCTTGGATCGATTTCGAAAAATTCGATTTGGAAGGCGCAGTAGATCGGATCGAATTTATTCGACTTCAAACATAGTCGATATTTATGATGAGAAGCATTAAACATCTGTGGCGATAAAAAACGCAATATTTCAAATTGAACTATACACACTTTATCGAAAGAATATGAACAATCCTATATTCATTGTTCGACGTATAATAAAACTTGTACATTTTACAATCTTGATCAATCTCTCTCTCTTTGAGTGTTTCAATTAAATCTTTGTAGAACAAAAACATGAAATATTTCAAGTTACACTATTTACATTGTATTGAAAGAATATTAACAATCGTATATTCCTTGTTCGACGTTTAATACAACTTTTTATACATTCTAAAATCTTAATAAATCTCTCTCCCTTTCAGTATCTTTTACGATATCTTTGAAATAAAATTTTAAACTCTGAAAGTACGTATTTGTTTAACACGTTAATGAACTTTAAAAGTCGTCATTTGTGAAAACTGTTTAAACATTACAATGCCTTTTTATTTATCAAGCTGAAATCGAATCCAAACAATTCGATCTTACTCAGCGGCCTTTGAGAGTCGAATTTTATGACACCGATCTTGAATACTTGGAATACTTTCGAAAAACATCATTTGGATATAATAAATTGTCCTTTTTTATAATTTTATAGATATTTATATAATATATGATATATATATATATATATAAATAAGTATATAAATATTTTGTATAAATTTATAAAATTAAGAAAAATAGCCACATTGTTGAATATAAAAACCTTTGAAGAAAAATGTTACTGAAATACTCATTAGGCGTCTGATTTCAATATAATTAAATAATCTATTACACAGATGTAAAGTTTAAAATCCACAAATACTCTATATACAAAATTCGACTCTTAAAGACCGCTGGTTCTATCCGATCTCAGCTTGGATCGATTTGGAATACGCAGTTACATTATTACTTAACGCCAGCGACCGGTCTATTTAATATTATCGATCAGGTTTCATTTGTATCTTTCGCTGTACATATTTTCGCGTCATGACTAGAACAATTTTAGTCGTCGATTCTACTTGAGCTATCGTATAACATTTTTAAGAAAGTTAAGCTTAATGGAATCGGTGGATACTAACTACAATACCTAAAACATTGTTCGCAAGGTGTACCTCTTCGGACGTCTGGCAACGTCATGTCGAAAATTGGGCTTGCGTTGGCTATTACAGATGCAGCATTTCCCCGTAAATAGATTAAAGACATTGTTGAACTGCGCACTGTTTGGTCTGTAAACATCCTGGTCCTTCAGCAGAGGTAAACACTGGAAGGAAATATAGTTAGATATCTTTGCTGTTTTTTCGAAAGATATCGTTATTAACTGACCCAAGTATCAAGATTGTAAACAAGATTTTTTTTCAATTGGCATGAATATTCAGCAAAATAATTAAATTTTTTAGTAGACAGTTTCATTTTTAACGAAAAAATTATGAATTTTCAATGCAAAAGGTAAAATTTCTGTTCAAATAGACAAATGTTCGACAAAACAGTTCAGTTTTCGACCCAAAAGAATAACTTTTTAACAAAATACTAGAATTTTCAACAAAATATTTAAATTTGTAACTGAATACTTGAATTTTCCAACTTCAAACACGAATTTCCCAGGTACAAAGATGCATTTTCAACCAAATAGTCGAATTTTAAAAGAAAAAATATCAAACTAAAACCAAAAACCGTTGAACTTTTAACACGAAAAATTAAGTTTTCAAGAAAAAGATGATTTCTTAACGAAGAATATAATAGTTCATATTTCAAACAGAAAAGGAACCTGAACAAAGTAGTTACATTTTCAACAAAGTAATTAAATTTTAATTAATTAGTTCAATTTTCAACCTTTGAGAATAAATTCTCGAACAAAACGACGAATTTTCAACCCAGAAGATTAATTTTCTACTTAATAAATTTTCACTGAAAAAATACATTTTTAACCAAAGAGATGAATTTTTAACAGAAAAGTTAATGTTCAACCAAACAGTTGCAGTTTTAAAGAAAAGAGAAAATTTCAACCAAAAAAGATTAGCTTTCTACCCATAAAACCGAATTTTCAAGTAAAATAAATCAAGTTTAAACAAAAAATGGAAAAGTTAAATTTTTCGTTAAAAAATTAGTTTTAATCAACAAAAAAACGAATTTGTAATAAAATCGTGACATTTTAAACGAAAGAGTCAAACTTCAATTCAAATTTTCTTTTTTCAACAGAAAGAAAACGAATTTTCAACTCAAAGGATGAATCTTCAACAAAAAACATGATTTTTTAATCAAGTGGTTGTACTTTCAACATAGTAATTAAATTTTCTACCAAAAATGTGAATTCTCAATGAATAATGTAACATTAGACATTTTATTCAAAAGGGATGACTTTTGAATAAAATTGTTGAATTTGCAACCAAACATTAAAATTTTTATTTTACTTTACAATAGGAAAAATATTTAAACAAAAAAAATCACTTACTCTGTATTGTGACAAGAAATAACTCCTGTCTCGTGAATGACAAATGGATCATTGGGCGCAATTCGACAGCAAACGAATGTCCATAATCCAACCAAGCCGGGCCAAATAATCTGTCAAGGGCTGTTGCTTTTGCGAGATATCTCCGAGCTGGATCGCTTTTACCTTGAAGAAAATCACGAAAGTTAAAAAAGTTTAAGACAATTTGCGAGGGAGAATGAAGCTGGAAATGAATGAAAATGAATGTGGTAGTTTGGAAAATAACTTACTTAGCCTTGAGGTCTTCGTTATCGTCCCAGAGGCGTTTGGTGTCGATTTCGAGTTTCGCTCTTTCTCTGGCAGTGTCATCCAATAGTTTTCTCGCATCCGACAATTCGTGCTCATACATATAGACTTGATGTTCGAAACTTCTCGTGTGACGGTTTCTGGGAAGTCTGAACTTCGCGGGTCAACCGGGAGTTTTCGCCTTCTAGGTGACGAACTTTATCGATGTAGCAAGCCAGTCGATCATTGAGATTCTGCAGGTCTTGTTTTTCCTGAAGTTGTGAATAGCGTGCTGGACTAAGAGGAGATCCAGGGCGTTTGGTAATCGGGGTGCTCGTGCTCGGCATTGGTGATTGTAGCGAGGAAGACGTTGCGGCGGTTTTCTTACTTTTGGTTGACATTTTTTCTGACTAGTATTCACTAGCTTAGGTCACTGTCTGATACCGGTCACTCTTTTACACTAGTCGCACATCCACTTGATGAGATACAGACCCAAATACAAACTTTCACGGTTAGAACGCGCGCAACGGGACAAAGAGGAAGAGGGTTATGTTCGTCATATTATGATATGCCGGAACGCAACTACGCTGATCGTTCAGCAACTATATGAAAATAGTTCCTCAATGATCACAGCAGTTTTGCATGGCCAGAATGCCCCTCTTCACCCCCCTCGTGATGCTCCCCCTTGCCTTGCTGGTTTCACCCCCGTGCATTTGGCTCCTTATAACGCAATAAGAAGCGAAACTTTAGCAGCATCATGTCGTTCCGCGCAAGCAACGAAATTTATTATACCATCGTAAGTAATTATTCTACATTATATAATTTTGCACAGTGCATTTATTAATTCGGTGTATATACTTTATAATATTTATGCAAACTAATTTCATATTGAAGGCCGTATCAGGAGAAGCATGGGTAGCGTGCACTCAGTCCCATTTGCTTCATATTTTTTCCCCGTAACAGCTGAGGACACGACACCCAAACCATTGATAAATGAAATTATAAAACTTTTTTTTACCACTTACGTTTCTACATTTGTATTGAAAAATGCAATAAAAATGTTTTCCTTCCTACAAGATGTGTTTATATCTTGCTCATATAATATACATCAGGTACTCGTAATTTCAGTCTGAAAGAATGACGGGCTTTGAATTGCACAAGAGGAAGATGAAAAGAATGAATGGTAAGTGTATAATGAGTAGGTATATGTATGTACATAATTTATCGGGATGGCCGGAAAACAATTTAATATATACTTACCCAGATAACAAAATGCTTGCAAAATGATGGCGTAATCGCACGCATATATGCGGATCGATCCGCACATAATGCAGCTTAGATTGTCAACATGTCAGCTGGTGTTGTGCACGGGTGGGGGAAACGTTCAACTTCGTTGGACAAACAGCCTCCGATCTGCCACCATTTTACTACCTATTCATTTTGTTGAGCGCGCGCTACATTCAAATTCGTAAACGCACTTAGTAATATATCCTTATCACAAAAGATAATAATTCTAATAATATACAAATCTTCTTTATACTTATGTATGTATTACATAATATAATATTATGATATAATAATTACTCATTATTACATAATAATAGAAGTTCAGATTCCATTTAATTAATACTTTTGAGCTTTCATGTGCCCATATGAAAGTTCTCAAGAAGGGTCTTGTAGCCTATTAATAGGTTCATTAAGTATTATTAAAATATTGAAAAAACTATTTTCTGAATTGAAACAAAATTTTTTGAAGAAACAGTTATTTGTGAAACAAGTGCGTATTACACGCTATTTTTTGCAACGCCCGTCCGAAAAAGTTGTTAGGAGGTGGTAACGAAAAATACTAATTTTATATTGCATAGAGTGGAGCAAAGACATTTTTTTGGAAAAAAAATGAAAAAAAATTTGTTGACAAAAAATTTTCTTTTAAATTTTTTTGAAGAAAAATGTTCTGAGAAAAAATTTGGTGCAAAAAAATGTTTGAAACAAAATTTTTTTGAAAATAAATTTTTGAAAAAAAAATCTTGTGAAAAAAATGTTTGAAAAAAAATTTTGTGAAGAAAATTTTTTGAAACACAAATTTTGAAAAAAAATGTGAAAAAAAATTTGTGAAAAAAAAATTTGTTGGAAAAAAAATTATTTAAAAAAAATGTTGGCTCTTTTGCCAGGGGGGGGGGGCTACGAAACCCTGAACAGTCAATAATATATACTATTAATATTGTTTTCTGTATGATGCCTTCACACGTGCGTTCTATTTTGCACGCATTTCGTGAAGGCATATATGATAGCGAAATGCGTGTCATAACGCTCGCAGCTACGTGACTATCATCCCGTGATGGCGAAATGAACCCTCTCACGCACGCACAGCATGATAATCACACAATGCGGGTGATGTGAGACGCACGATTGTTATCTGGGTATGAAACTTATGGCTGAAGCTAAGGCATGGTCATCTCAAAATCCAAGAATTGAAATTCGCTGACTTTTCATACCTGACACAACTCTAAAATCCGACCTATGTCGGATTTGCATTAATGCAGAATTGTCGAGAATATAATAAAATCCTAGCAACATTTTTTTTCACCAGACACAAAGGAAGGCGTTCTGTGTCTTATTAATGCGGCTTTGAACCTTTTACCAGAGAAAACAATTAAAGGCTTCGTAGTTATTTCTTATCTTTCACCTGATACAATGCAAAGCCTTTTTTTGTGGATATTATATGGGAAAATAATTTTCATTTTGTCCTCTTTTTGGCAGGTTTCGGAGATGTTACTTCAGGTTCCTCTCATACTTTCCTCCGTATTTTGAGACGACTTATATTCATGGTTCTTTTATCTAGCATTTATAATATCTGGTATATGAGTATATTTTTACTACTCCTGTCACATTTCAAATATGTGAATCTGAAGGAGGTACACTTGAAGATACTAAAAACTGACTACTTTCTTACGAAAAAGGTATTCCTAACTGTTTATTCCCACGTTTAGTTTAACGTGAGTCTTGGGGTTTAAATCGAACTACCCCAAATTTAGCGAAAATAATGTACGAAACACCAATTGTAAATTTTAACATAATATATTTGAGAACAACAGAAATGTTAATAGATTACAATTTTATGTTTATATGGTAAAACAAAAGAAATAGGTTTAGTGAACAGTGAAGTGATTATCGGAGGTAAATGCTTAGTAGATACGACGAAAAGCGAAAAAGGTACAAGTCCGAATTTTGAATAACGAGTCGAAAAATACGGAGCTTGTTGCTCTACTGAGTGCTAATTTTTATCTGAGGAAAATTCGAGCTTCGAGGGTGCATGGAGGTGCGAGAGTTGGGTAAGGTGACAAATTTGGAAGAGAGGGCAAAATTTGGCGTGGGAGGGATTGTCAGGAAAGGCCCATTGCAGGGGGGTGGATCGGAAGGGCTAGGTAGAGAATCTAAGGAGACCCTTGCGAACTTTCTCAAGATTCAAGGAAACTAAATGAGCAAGCTGAACCTTAATAAAGGGATTTACAGGATAAGCATAAACTTTACAATTTGAAACGACGGATTTTGAAGACAGATGCTCAAAGCCAGACCTGCCCAACTCGGGGAAATTTCCTTAGGGAACATATGTTCCGCATCCACGACTCTTTCGCCTAGAGAGCGGAGTGGTGGCAGACGCATGCGCGTGGTAGACGTGTACGTCACAGAGGAGAGATGCTCGCAAGCGTTTATCACCACTCCCGCTCTCTAGGAAAAAGAGTGGGGAACGCGGAACATGTGTTCCCTAAGGGAATTTCCCCGAGTTGGGCAGGTCTGCTCAAAGCTGTAACTGGCTATTTTTCAAAAGTAAGGGAAAAGCACGTTCTTATCGTAAAATCAAATAGCCTAAAGGAATTTAAATGAAAACTATACAAACATCTTGAAGGTTGTCGCAGTACAAAAAGAATGAGAAAGTGAAATTATACAACTTCAAGCTTAAATTTACTAATAATATGCTAGAATACAAAAATATAAAATACACCAGAGACTCACGATTTGAACGCGCGATCGAACGCGTTATGTGCATTCCTAGAATTGCTGGTCTCCACAGTTTCTCATGGGGCAGGGCCAGAGACGGTTGCGACTCCGCCTATGAAGGGACGCACTACATTACGCCGCAGTCAAGTAGATTGCGCAATATCATGGCAACGGTTCATCTCTCGAGTCTCTGGTGTATTCGAAATATTAATTTAGATAGTTACGCAGTAACATGCCACCCCCTTTGAACGATCCACGTTCAACAGAAGTGTAGAATTGCATTAAACAACAAGCAAGACAAATAACATGGTGCATCATGAATCAAATAATTAATGCAATGTTTTTTGAATATAAAAAATAGTATGTGCTAAAAACAGCAAAGAGAAAATGACCTTTTTCTCTTAATTTTATTATGCGTTCTTGGATCCTGAAGACTCGATAGAAAGAGGAAAGAGCTTTTTAATTCCGCGCTTATACTCTCCCTTAACAGTCTTGACAGTAGCTGAGCTGACGATTCCATCTTCACCTGCCTGGACGGTGATGATTCTGCCTACTGCCCATTGCAATGGAGGAGTGATCTCATCCTCCTTGATCATTACCATGGCTCCAACTTTAATGCAATGGCTGGAGTTCAATGGCCATTTGCTGCGAACGATGAGCTGATTGAGATATTCCGTGCTCCATCCTTTCCAAAAACGCTCCCGCATTTTTTGAGTGTGCTCCCAAGCCGACAAACGATTAGCAGGAATGTCCGAGAGATTTATCTGTGGGAGGCTTGTTAATGGACCACTAACTAGGATGTGACCAGGAGTCAAAGGACGAAGGTCGTTTGGATCGGCAGAATTAGGTGAAATGGGACGAGAATTTAAAATGGCTTCGATTTCAATTATACAGCTTTCAAGCTGTTCATAGGTCAATAACGTGTCTCCGACCGTGCGAAAAAGATGGTGCTTGAATGATTTCACGACAGCCTCCCAAAGACCACCGAAATGCGGTACACCGGGATGTATAAAATGCCACGTGATTCTTTTATTCATAAAAAATTGCTGAACGTTCTTATTATGCTCATCCGAGAGAAGCAATTGATAAAGATCGTCAAGTTCGCGATTGGCGCCAACGAAATTTTTCCCGTTATCGGAATATATTGACTTTGATTTTCCTCTTCTAGAAGAGAATGTTTTTAAGCTAGCAATATAAGCTTCTGTTGTCATATCACTGACTCATTCAAGATGGGCAGCCATAGTGCCCATGCAAACATAGACTGCGACGTAAACTTTAATCTTTTTTCGATTTTGAAAGCGCTTTTCCTTAATGTACAGCGGACCACAATAATCAACACCGACATTAAGAAAAGTTCGAAGCGATTGCTAAGTGCGTACCTGAGGAAGATCCCCCATCATGTTATCTACGCCTCGCGGCTTAACGCGAAAGCATGGCGCGCATTGATGAACGATTCGACGCGGTACATTACGCCCATCTAGAGGCCAGTAGTGTTCGCGAACCGAATATAAGGTGGCTTGAGCGCCAGCGTGTTTAAGCCGTAAGTGCTCATCGTGAATAATGAGTCGAGTAATGTGGTGATTTGACGGCAATAAAATAGGATGTTTTTGATTGTAGGACAGGTTTGTATGAACTAACCTACCACCAACCCTTAGAATGCCCTGCTTATCGATGAATGGGTTCAAGGGAATTAATCGACTGCGATCATCCATTTATTCGCCACTTTTTAAATGGCTAATTTCTTTCGAGAATTCAGCTGATTGCGTGAGCTGAATTATGCATCGAGTTGAAGCATCAAGTTCTGCTTCAGCAAGAGGTCCAATATATTTATTGGTTTTATTTTTTAAATTGTTTATAAAACGAAGTAGATACGCGATATGGCGCTGAAGTTTATCCATCGAACTATATTTTTCAAGAAGATCTTTTCTTTCAAGTACCACTTTCACGTTAATGGGCGCGACGATAAACGAGCGTTCAGGCGGTGCTTTATCCACGTGAATTTTGGCAGGCCAGTGAGTTTCCTCTTGCGAAAGCCAGCGAGGCCCATTTTTCCAGATTTGAGATTCGAGAAATTCTTGAGGCATTTGACCTTGAGATACCAAATCGGAGGGGTTGTTTTCAGTGGGAACGTGACTCCATTCACAAAATGGGGTGAGTTTTTGAATTTCCGCGATACGATTAGCAATAAAAGTAGGTGGTGTATGTGGTTCCGTTTTTATCCACTGAAGAGTTATAGTGGAGTCTGACCAGAGAACAATTTTTTTGAAGTTGATTTGAAGAGCTTTCTTGGAAGCCGTGACTAATTGCGAAAGTAAAAGGGCTGCGCAAAACTCGAGGCGCGGTAATGTCATTGTGTTGCTGCTTACAGGTGCAACTCTAGATTTTGAGCAAACAAGAAACGAATTATGCTTGCCTTGAGCATCAGTTGAGCGCAAATAAATGCAAGCTCCATACGCTTTTTCACTTGCATAAAAAAGAACATGCATTTGAATTTCCCTATAATCGGGAGCGAGTATAAGACGATCAAATCTGACGTTACTTAAAAGCGGCAATTGCTCTTTATATTCTGTCCACATAGTGTGGATGCTGAGAGGAATTGAGCCATCCTAAGAAACGTCAGCTTTTTACAAAAGCTGGATCATAATTTTTGCTTTCACAATTACAGGACCCAATAAACCTAGTGGGTCAAAACGTTTTGCGATCTGCGAAAGAATGGAACGTTTTGTGACTTGCTTTGAGAAATCCGACAAGTTCACCGAATAAAAAATGAAATCTTTACCAGGAATCCGCTGAGTACCTAAAGTTTTGACATTCGAATTTGGATCGAGTGACATGTGAGTTTCAGACGGATTGACTGAAACGTCCGAAACTAGAGTAGGGTCATTTAACGCCCATTTACGAAGAGGAAATCCTCCTTTTTCCAAAAGTTTGTTGAGATCATTTCGAAGAAATGTGGCTTCGTGCCGTGTATTTGCATCGCTTAAGAGATTGTCTACATAAAAATCTCTTTTCAAAACAGCAGCTGCGATTGGATGATGTGCTCCTTCGTCGTCGGCTAACTGATGTAGCGCGCGAATGGCGAGAAAGGAAGCACAGGAGGTACCGTATGTCACGGTGTTGAACGAGTATATTTTTACGGGATTATTTTCATTTTCGCGAAAGAGTATTTTTTGATAGATAGTATCGTCGGTATGTACCAAGACCTGATGATACATTTTCTCTATGTCTGCAGTTAGAGCATATTTGTGAGTCCGAAATCGAGTTATCCAAGAAAAAAGGTCGTCCTGAATTGTAGGACCGACCATTAGCGAATCATTAAGAGAAATGCCAGAAGAAGTTTTGGCGGAACCATCGAAAACGACACGAATTTTAGTGGTGAGGCTGTCCGATTTTATTGCGGCATGATGTGGGAGATAGAATCCAAGTTCAGCAGAACTTGAATTTTCGAAAAGTGACATGTGGTCCAAAGCCTCATATTCGTCTAGAAATTTAGAATATTCCTGTTTCAATTCAGGATTTTTTACGAATCGATTTTATAAATATTTAAACCGACGAGCAGCCATAGGGAGCGAATCTCCGAGTTTGCTCTTATTTTCATTAAAGGGCAGTTTGACAATGTAGCGGCCGTCGGCATTGCGTTGCGTATTATTTGCAAAATACGCCTCGCTTGCTTTTTCTTCAATAGAAAGTATTTTTGAACTGGGAATTTCCTCGACTTCCCAAAATTTATTGAGACTTGAGTCGAGAGATGTTGAGTGTATCGCTAGATGACACTGAATTTCTCTTGTGGGAAAAGGGCTATTTAATTCACCCGCTACGATCCATCCGCGTTGAGTTTTTTTGAGCACTACGTCAGGATGATTTTTTAATTCAGTTTGACCTACGCACAAGAGTTCTCTCCCTAGGGATCGCGTGACCTTGTAGCTGGTGGGAGAGCTTACGTGGCTCATTGACCACAGATCTGGAATTGGTAAACCTGAGGGGCTATATCGCGAGGTGTGGCTACTCTGGGGAACTGACGGACTCGGGTCGGTGAGACTCAAACTAAGGAGCGGTCCTTCCAGGGGGTAATAGCAAAGCCCACTGGAATATCGAGAGCGCGAGTTCTCATGCTCCCAAGCTAAGATGTGATCGCCGTGTCGACAGCTGAATGGTACCAGGGTTAACAAATCCTTTGACATCCTGGCCTGCCCTCCTCAGCAGAGGGGGACAGGCGGGGGTCTCGGAGGAGGTGCTTTAACGGGGACTTTGGGATACCAGGTCGAATCCCTTAGCATGTAGACCCGCCCTCCGCAAGCGGGGCTCTGTGGGGGGTGTTTCTTATTTCCCTAGCTTCTCGTGGGACAAAAAAATGTTACACAACAAAAATAAATTGCAAAACACAAACAATGAGGGATCTGCTTCGGGTCCCTCTCCCAAACCACCGCCAAAAGTGGGAGGCTCCGTAAGGGGCAACCCACCAGAGGCGGTGCGAAACAGTGATCATGGTGGAGACAGAAATGTCGAAGCCGTAGGAGTGCAACTAACGGAACTCTCCGTAAAGAAGAGGAACCGTAGTGGTGCACAAAAGAAGAGAGACCGTAATGCACGGCTCGCAAACAGCAGCCAAGGCTCCTCACAGGGGGCAGTGGCTGCGGGAAATTTACCTGGAGCAACTCCTCAGGCTTATTCTATAGGCAAGAGGAAGAAGGGCTCCGGAGAAACTCCCCCAAACAGGGAGTTGAAACGGCAGAAGGCCCTGGTAACACAGGGTCTTACATTCGCACAGATGGCCAACAACGCCCTGGTGAGGGTTGTCGTTGCGTCGGGTTATCCTGATGATTGTCTGACTCTTGAGTACTTGGACAGTTTGAGGCATGAAATCTCAAAAGGGATTGACGCGTTACCTCGCGAGGGACGCGCCCCCAGATTCAACGACATCTTCCTTAGGTCGGGAGCCATCGTTGTAGAAGCCGCTGACATCTGGTCGCGAGACTGGATTGTCGAGAAAACCCCAACGTTCAGGCTAAAAGAAGGTCTGAACTTGAAGTCAAGGGGACGGAGTGTCTGCAAAGGTACCGCAGAGCGACCGTACTGATTCCCGGTAACCCCGAGAGTCCGGCGACCGTTCAGGGGCGCCTGAGTTTTCAGAACCCGTCCCTACGAACTGATTCGTGGAAGGTATATTCCAGCGGGCAGGGATCCAGGCCGAAGGGGAGAGGCTGGATTCTGGTTGTTGGACTTCCTGAATCCTCGATCAGAGCCCTGGCGGCTCTAGATTATCGTCCCTATCTAGGGGCGAGTAGGGTTACCTTCCGGGTGACCCAACTGGGATCCGCAGGGGTCCCAGAAGCGTCCGGAGATGCCCCGAAATAGCCTCTTAATGGCTGAGACGGGAATCTCCATTACGCAGATTAATTTGCACCACAGCGAAGGCGCCTTGGCGGTTCTAGCCAGACGCATGTCTGTGGTGCAGACAGGGCTCGCCCTAATCCAAGAACCCTGGTTATACAGGGAAAGGATTTGTGGCTTGTCAGGATATGGCTCCATATACAAGGGGCCACACGAAAAAACGCCAAGGACATGCATAGCCGTCAAGGGTATGGATGCGATCTTGGTGCCTAAATTCTGCTCCAGAGATCTCACCGTTATTAAGGTGAGACTCAGGGGCAGTAGCGGAGAAAGGCTAGAGGTATTTATTGCCTCGGCTTATTTCCCTGGTGATGCCGGGGGACCTCCGCCTCCCAGAGAGGTGGAGGCTCTGATTCGGTATTGTCAGGAGAATAAGATTCCTCTTCTATTGGGCTGTGATGCTAACTCTCACCACACGGTGTGGGGAAGCACAAACATCAATGACAGAGGGAGAGATTTAATTGAATATATAGCAGGCACAGAGCTGGAGATTCTGAATCGGGGTGATACTCCCACATTCCAGACCAAAAACAGGAGTGAGGTTCTCGATTTGACTCTATGTTCAGGTGCACTGAGGAGCAGGGTAGTTGATTGGAGAGTCTCCGATGAGGAGTCTCTTTCGGATCACAAACACATATTGTTCCGATTAACCCTAGGAAAGCCGGTGGTTTCTAATATCAGAAACCCCAGAAATACACTTTGGGACTCATATAAAGAGGAACTCGAAGGGAGGCTTGCGGAATTCCCCACAAGCTATGGTACCATTGATGAGTTGGAGCACGCCGCGGATTTTCTGCGAAGGGCTCTGACAACATCATATGAGAACAATTGCCCCACAAGCACTATCAAGTCTAGGAAGGGAGCAGAATGGTGGAACACCCACCTGCAGAGACTCCGTAGAAAGGCAAGAATGTTGTGCAATAGGGCGAATAGATCTAAATTGCCTTCGGACTGGGACATCTATAAGAGGGCCCAGTGCGAATACAATAAAAATATAAGGAAATATAAGCAGGAAGACTGGAGGGGCTTCTGCGAGGAATCGAAAAGTATTCCGGAAACAGCGAAGCTCCACAAGATCCTAGCGAAAAATCCGGAAGCTCGCCTCGGGCTCATAAGGCACGATAATGGTGAGTTTGCCGAGGATGAAGAAACAACGCTGAATCACCTGATGGAAGTTCACTTCCCGGGTTTTCAGCGAATCGGAACCGACTTAGAGGAGGAAGACCGGGGCCAGGGGGTGGAGAGGGCCGACTGGAGTTTCGCCGCTAAGATCGCTAATTACAAAAAGGTGGAATGGGCCGTAGGGTCCTTTTGCCCCTTTAAATCACCAGGGGCGGATGGCATTTATCCAGCGCTTTTACAAAAAAGGCATGGATTTGGTCGTCCCTCCTCTGACGAAATTATTTAGGGCAAGTATAGCCCTTAAACACGTGCCATCGGCAAGGAAGGATGGCAGAGTGGCCTTCATACCCAAACCTGGGAGGGAGGGTTACACTGCTGCCAAAGATTTCCGACCAATCAGCCTAACGTCCTTCATTCTGAAGACGCTAGAGAGGCTGGTCGAGAGATACATTAGGGATGAGGTGCTTTTGGCCTCCCCGTTGCATATAAGCATGATTGCAGATGGCGGACAGAGCCAGGGAAATCCTGAGTTTACCCAAGAAAGACATAAGGACAGTGGTACGGACCCTGACAGGGCACAATCACTTGAACTATCATATGCACAAAATGGGGTACAGCCCCACGACAGAGTGCAGGAGGTGCGGCAGGGATGACGAAACATCCCTGCATGTATTATGCCAGTGCCCGGCATTAGCTAGGCTCAGGCAACAGGCCCTCGGTGTCCATTTTATGGAAACAGAGGAAATCGGAACGCGATCGGTGGTCGACATACTAGGCTTCGTCAAGAGGTCTGGGGTCAACTGCTGAGAGTGAAGAAGTAAGGGTGTGGCACAATAGGCTTCATAGCTTGAGCGCCAGGGGAGTTCTCTAATGGATTTCCCGCCCGTATTAAACCTAACCTAACCTAACCTACGCACAAGAGTTTATAAAAGAGTTTTACGCCAATAAGAAGATCGATGTCAGATGGCTTGTGAAACTCGGGATCTGTCAAAGTGATGTTTTTCGGGAATTCAAGCTCAGTTTGATTTATAGGTAAAGTGGGCATTTTCGCTGTGATGCGAGGAAATACGAGAAGATCAAGATTTTTTTGATATTTACTAAATCGCGATTTCATGGTCGCGGAAACTAAATGTTTAATTCCTGTGGAAGTATATTCGACATCAGTGACAGAAATGTCAACTGATTTTACGTAAGTTTAGAAAAGATGCAGTATCTTCAGTTATAAAATTTGCTTGGGAGCCTGAATCCAAAAATATACGACAAGGTTTCGACTTTCCTTGTGGGTTAAAAAGGTCAACGATAACACTAGCTAGTACACCTTCAGAAGTAGCGCTCGCGAGCGCGCAAGTAATAGATTTGCTTGTTGCTGGGGTTTGAACCGTGGGCTCTGAACTATTTGATTCTATGGACGAAGGTTTTTCAAAATGCAGAAGCGTACTGTGTTTTTTGTTACACTTACGACAAGTAGAGGCAGAGCACGCAGACACACGGTGATTACTGCGTAAGCAATTCAAGCAGAGGGATGCTTTTTTCGCGGTCTCAAAACGCTCATGCAGCGATAAAAATTGAATTTTTCACAAAATGAAATGAAATGTTCTCCCTGACAGTGATAGCAAACGACCTTAGTGGTTGAAGCCATGTACGCGTCTTGTGAGCGCTGACTTTAACGAGAGTGCGAAGTCAAATTTTGATTTTTTGCTACTGGCGCTTGCTGATAAGACTTAGTGTCTTCGAATTGCGCACGCTTTTGTAAAAATGTTATGATATCACTATAGGTTGGCTGAGAAAGTTCGCTGCTAGGATCTTCCCATTTTTCGGGAAGAAAAGGATTCAATTTTTCTTTAATAATTACGACTAGAAGCGTCTCCCAGCCATCTACAGATTCTTTCAAAGCTTTAAGAGCTCTGATATGCTTTTGCACTTGATCGAGAAGCGAACGAACGGGAAATTCTTTTGACAAGCATGGCAAATGTAATAAAGACTTTACATGACCTTCGCGAATGATTTTGCGATTATCATAACGCTGCTTTAATAATTCCCACGCGACAATATAATTTTCTGCCGATAGCTCAATTGAAGCCAGGACTTCCGCAGCATCGCCCTTCAAACAACCCTTTAAGTGATACAATTTTTCAATATCTGTAATAAATTTATGACCATCGACAAGAGATTTAAATAAATCATGAAATCCTAGCCATGTGTCATAGCTTCCGCTGAATGTCGGTGTATTTAATAATGGGAGCTTTTCTCTATGCGATCGAACGGTGTTTCCGGTTTCTACAACGAGATGTAGTGGGCGTTGCACTCGCGTTCGCGGCTTTGTTTATGAGAAAGGCTTTACTATAACACGAAAAATAGCTTTCATCGAATTGCGTTCTAATGTTTCCATAATCGGGATCGTCCTCAAGTAACTCCACTTCGGACAGAAATTTTTCGAAATTTGCTGGCACACGTTGTGCGTCGCTGATTTTAGCTTTGATAACTTTAATTTTTGCTTCTCTCGACATTTTGAAAAGTTTGACAAATTAAGAATTAAAAACAACAAGAAACTAGCATTTTTTGAGTGAGAAGTAATAAACCAGGAATAGTTGGTGATTCAAATAACTTGCTAACCTTTGAGATGAACTCTGGACAGGTGACGGCAGCTGCAGTTGATCGTCAGGATTTGAAGAGGCGACGGTGGCTGGAAGATTCTGGACCAGTTTCCTCTGCTGGGCTATATTCTGGACCTTGATATTCCAAACGATTATTGGAATTAAAATTATTGACCCAATTGTCAATAATTTGCTATGAGAGATTTTGGACCACAAATCTCATCGTCGATGCACAATACAGTCTGCTGCGACGAGCCTGGTCTCCTCTCCGATACGAAATTTCACAACTTTCTCGCGAGATTTTTGCTAGCACTCACGAGATGTCAAATGCACAAGATGTACACAATGTTCAATGAATTTGAAATATTCCAATGATTTTTAGTTCCATATGCACTTCACTTCACATGGTAGCAGACTTCTGGAGAATGCTGTTCCGCAATCTTTACGCGACGTGATACAAATTATCTAAGCACACGCGGTAAAGTATTCGTTTTCGAAGGACCAAATGTTTATTCCCACGTTTAGTTTAACGTGAGTCTTGGGGTTTAAATCAAACTACCCCAAATTTAGCGATAATAATGTAGGAAACACCAATTATAAATTTTAACATAATATATTTAAGAACAACAGAAATGTTAATAGATTACAATTTTATGTTTATATGGTAAAACAAAAGAAATAGGTTTAGTGAACAGTGAAGTGATTATCAGAGGTAAATGCTTAGTAGAGACGACGAAAAGCGAAAAAGGTACAAGTCCGAATTTTGAATAACGATTCCAAAAATACGGAGCTTGTTGCTCTACCGAGTGCTAATTTTTATCTGAGGAAAATTCGTGCTTCGAGGGTGCATGGAGGTGCGAGAGTTGGGTAAGTTGACCAATTTGGAAGAGAGGGGAAAATTTGGCGTGGGAGGGATTGCCAGGACAGGCCCATTGCAGGGGGGTGGATCGGAAGGGCTAAGTAGAGGATCTAAGGAGACCCTTGCGAACCTCCTCAAGACTGAAGGAAACTAAACGAGCAAGCTGAACCTCAATGAAGGGATTTATAGGATAAGCATAAGCTTTACAATTTGAAATGACGAATTTTGAAGACAGATGCTCAAAGCTGTAAAGGGCTATTTTTCAAAAGTAATGAAAAAGCACATTCTTATCATACAATCAAATAGCCTAAAGGAATTTAAATGAAAACTATACAAACATCTTGAAGGTATGTGCTGTAAGCCCTATAAAATAACAAAAATGGTCTTGGAACATCGAATAAACTTCGAGGGACAAACAAATTAAAATCTATTTGAAAATAGCCCATATATTGTGTCGTATGTCTGGACAATCATCAAAAATTAAAGTTTCACTTTTTTAAATGGGAACAGTATCTTTTTTTCTTTAGATTCTGAAATAATTTCACATCCTGTAAATAAAAGAAAATTATACCTGAAAAGGAGAAGTATTTGAGTTAGGTTAAAGGAAGGAAAGTAAAAGAAACGTATTAAAACATCTGTTTTTTTAAAGAAATTCAATTCGATGTATATTCCAATATACAGGCAAAATATTCTTACTGACGTCCAGTTATATCACTGTTATAAGCTATAACTCAAAGCATAAATGTATAATTGAGTCTTCTTAATGTGTTCTAAGGTTGAATACAGCCGAGGTTAACTGTCAACTAATTCCAGATTTTAAAATGAGAACACCATCATTCCAAACATCAATGATGGAATTTGAAAAACTTCTCATGTAACTTATTCTTTTATCTGTTTAGTTCGTGCTTGAATGAACAAAAATTATAATTTTCTAACCTAAAAGTATAGGAAACTGTAAAAAAATAACAAATTACTGAATTTTAGAAGAATCTGTAAATTCGTACAATTGTTCAATTATAAAATGCAGAAGTTTTATACTTAAAAATGGTAACTTCCTGATAATTTTCGTAATTCTAATAAGGTGCAAAATGCTTTTTCTTTGAAACTGAACGATTTTTAACCTACTTCGCTAATTTACATGAATTTCAGGGATTCGGAGTATTATAGTTAGTACCTAATAAAAAATCTCTAACAATAATTTGTATCTTACCCTTACACTCACAATGTAAATACAACTCCATGATAGATAACTACAATAAATACCTGCGCACGATTATGCATGCAGCTCTATAGTGCACATAAATGCTCAATATAAAATTTTGATTGAAGAAATAATAATTGTATTTCGAAAACAAAAGACTCTTTTACATTTCTAGGATAGGAAACAACTTCATGGGCAATTCTATTCAAAAACATTCTCATACATGTCCCATGATTTTTTTTCCTAAAACTGTTAACACTACACCATTTTTATTTCATAAATATTATCTGTAGTTTGATAATAGACACTTTTAACTATAAAAACTCATCACCTGCCTCAGCTAACATTAACGCGCGCAGTTTTCAAATTTAATTCGCATTAACGCCCCAATTGAAACACGGCCGAGGTTTTCTACGTAAATTACCTAAATGAAGTAATTTACGAAGAAAACATGTACATTGCATGACAAAGATGGCGGTAATTTAAGAATTCTAGTTATTAAATTAATTAACGGTGGAAATGATGAGAAAGAAGATTTCTACGAGGATTTCAAACATCCCATGGAAAGCCCCGAGATTTGAGCGAGATTCCAACGCAGTGTAGGGATGTTCGATTCGGTTGGTATGCAATCGAACAAAATATCGATTGTACAAAATAGCATTTG